>OX377204.1:58374101-58557518 GCA_947396885.1 Heligmosomoides polygyrus polygyrus | reverse complement strand
TATATATATATATATATATAAATATGTATATAGTAGGAGGATATGTTTCGGAAGGGGAGTTTCACTTTTGACATTGGCTATCTGGTGGCACTGATGAAGATGAGAAGTGTGAACATTGGCGAATAAAGGTTAGTGCCTTCTATTGGTTTTTTACAACAGGAAAATACATATAGGATTCGCTACAATTATCCAGAGAGAACAGGAAGCTTGTGGAATAATTCACAATCAAAATTTGCTTTGTCATCTTTAAGTGTGCGCAGTTTTTTTTAGCCACAAATGCGTTTCTAATTAAACAGAACCGCCAGTAGAGAAGCTCTCTAGTATCTCTAATGAACTTTACGCAAAATCGTTTCGAAAATTGGTCGCATTAAAAGGGCATTAACGCAGCTTAGGTGTTATGATTTTTTCATAAATTGTACGTACTCTTGGTAAGCGTAATATTGGCGCTGCACAACTGTGAATTCAACATGGATCTGATCTCCTTCTGATTCAGCGCTAGATGCGACACTTTCTCTCCATCTTTCTAACCTACTGAAGTAGGCAATTCCCACAACGTGTCCTGTTCTTGCTTGCTGTTCACTGCACGTTCTCACGTCTTTTGCTTCGCCGGTAAGTTCTTGCAGGGAAAGTAGTTTAATCAAAGTCACACGGAATCCGCTGATGTGTTCCCGCTTTTAACTTGGCTTCATAACGCGGAATTTTGGCTTCCTAGTAATTTGTGGGCTAGAAGTCAACGATCGCCCTCACTCTCAATCGAAAAATATCTTTTATAACCTGCCGCGCACGGCTCTTAATTTCTAGTATTTTAAACATTTTCAAAGCTTTCATAGCTTTTTCCGAACTGTCACTTCAGATTCTTGACATGACGTCGCGAGATTCTAAGCGGGTGATTCTAATGTAGCCATTCTTCTTCAGTAGGCGCAAAATGCATGAAGCACACCTGGTTGTCGCACATAGGAGCCTGAGGATGCTACCTATTTACTAGATTTCACAAAGGTTTCGGAAATTATTCGCTACTTTTTCAGCACCAAACCCATGCTCTTCCTTTTGCAGGTGCGAGCCTAGCAGTTCTATCAAAAGCGCAGCAATTATAGTCCGCATTTGGCGAGGAGACAACTATGAAAAGGACAGATCTTTACAGGTTCTTTCAGTATGGGAAATAGAATGAAAGCGAAATTTCGATAAGAACCATGGTGCACCCTCAAGAATGTCAATGGATTTGACTTACCGGGTTGGCCCCGAGTTGATGCAAGATACCTACACTCGTGGAATGATGACCCAATTAGACTCATCTAGGTCCGACCAAAAGTGTCCGTTTTATTCAATATGAAAACCTTTATATTTTGCATGTCGCCGCCAAGGAAAGCAATTCGATGGGGTCACCAGTTTTCAACAATTTGTAAGCTACGTCTAACAAATTGTCGGAAGACATTTTTGACACCACCTGGTACACGATGGGATTTCTCGCCGTGTATCAAAGGGTGTCTGGAAGGTTTTTAAGAAATCACAGCAAAAAAGCGAGATAGTTCGGAAATTACGCGAAATCAAACGCATCACTCAACTGTCCGTGTAGATGATATTGTCGTCATCGAAGCTGTTGCTCGAATGGGCAGGAGCTGTTTAATTGCCAGCGCAGGTCACATTTGCAGCGGCTTTCATTTATTCGTCTTCATACTCCCTTCATGTAAAATTTTTATCAGAATATTCCGCTCTAAGCATCAAATGCTAAAAATGGTCCCCATCGCGATGTTTCCGGTTTTCTCTTAATGTACCCCAGGTCGGTACTCCAATGTGATAGAAAATTCCGTCCTGATTCTAGCACCCTAGTTTCGACTTGTTTCCCTTATAGCGTCCTCGAGATTGAAGCCGTAGAGCTCTGTTGCACGAAAATTGGCTTTTCACATTTACGCAGATTTAAGCAAATTTCCTACCAAATGTAATTATGTGCGCCATTTTTAAGCACAACCGTTCATATCATACAGCGAAACACTGTTTTCGTGGTCTCTTACGAATCGTCAAGGAGGGAATGAAACCAATGTAATTCGGCAGCAAAGCACGTCGCCTACGTTCTTGCTCTGTTTAACAATTAAGTAGCTTTACTAAGAGAGTGGAGATGTGTAGTTCTGCTAGAAACACAGCGATGCAAAAAGAAAATTGGCACCTGGACAAAGCCTTCATGCCGAAATACAATACCTGCCGACCCCTTTGATCTTCGGGCGGAATAGCGCCAGAGAACGCCTTTTTCGCCGATTTTCATTAGCATCCGCTAAATTGAGTGCCTCGAAAATGAATCACGAATTCAGGATCTGATCCCATTCCACTGCTGCCCCTTCTACCCAAAAAAACCGTTGAATTGTTAGTTCCAGGAGTGGAACCTTGGATGTTGTTCACGCTGACTGTCAGTCTCTTACATGTGTTATAGCGATCGAACTACTGCAGTACTAGTAATCTGATCAATAAGCGAATGAAAAATAAGGGAGATGAAGGATGAAGACTGAAGCAAGAATGTGTAATGATCACACAAGGCTTTTAAAAGAACTGGCCCGACGCTGACACTTTCGATCATCTTTTGGCACTCACATTCACTCCCAAGCTGCTGTGCTCTCGAGTGTCAACTCAATAATAAACCCAAATAAACAAAATAATAAACAACTGCTTTTCTTCCCTCCTACATCTCGGTTAGTAATGACGGAGTAAAGAGCGACGAACCACGTTTGTTTCTGTCTACGTAACAAATATGTTGTCCACAGTTTTCTTCTGAGAGCACAGCTCCCTCTCAACATAGTCTTGATGATCTACTTGTACTGTTGGCAGAGCGAAGAATATTGTTCGCACTCTTTTTTGATTTTCTGTCATCAGCCGTGAGGTAGGACAAAGGAAGAGCAGCGATTATTTATTTATTTATTTATTTACAGCACTGGGTAATCGATAGTACTTATTTTTAAAACCTTGTGCATATCATAACACTCTTCTATTTCCATATCTTCACCTATATTTACTCCCTTACCTATCAGTAATTTAATTCAAGCAATTTAATGAACAAATTGTTACAGGCAGTAGTTTGTTCGTTATGAAACATAGAAGGGATTGAAAACCCGAGTGAGTGGCACTCAGGTTTGACTCCCGAAACCAACGATTCAGCTAGCTCATTTGGTAGAAGCAGGCCGCAAAAATTCTACTGTGGCTTCTCGCCGCCCTCTCCAATAATGCTGCAATGTTGTAATGAGTTGCGATTATTTTTACAGAAAGACTATAATGCGACGCTACACCTCTTCGACTAGAATTCACTAATAACACGACTGAATCTGCTGCTGTTCTGTGTTTAGTTTCCAAAGACCTTCTTGGATAAAGCTCATTTTCTAAATTCTGCACTTGCCGCTGCTCTGCCTAGCTAATCAGATGCTTTCTTTCCCATTCTTAGTTGTATCACCAGGTTCTGTAGCTCTTGTTGTTTTGGGCCAAAGGCTAATTTTATGCTCGGATTTAGCCGCCCTTTCTCGAAGCGGCCCCTCTTCTGTCATTGTGCAACTCGTGGTCATCTGCACGCGAAAAACCCTGTAGCTGTCTGCTTCATCTCCGATGTCAGCGTGGAAATCCGAAGTGTTTTCGGCAGTCTTGCAGAAGAAGGTGCCGTGTCGTGTTTCAGCGAGTGCGTTTCTCATCGACGTCCGAATTACTGTGTGTCTGTTCTCGACACATTGCGAATGCGCAATTCCTTTGCCAAACCACATATTTTGTGTGATATTGACGCTCTTTTGGGACTCTTTTCGAATGTGGGTCAAGAATTAAAGAAAAATCCTTCTTAATACAGTTGGGACCAATGGTGAGGAAGATCGATAGGAGTGCATCCTATCCCCTACGGAAAGCAAGCTTCAGCCTCCGCTTAAAGTCGATAATTTGGTGGATCACTAGTAAAGGAGTGGAGTATATTCAACCATGTGCGGCACCATTTTTTCTGGTCCTTTCAGCCAACGAACACTGTTAAAAAGAAATTGGAGCATAATTTCTTGTTGCGACTTGGCAACACTGAGCTCTGAAAAATGTAACGGTGTGTGTATGAGTCTGTCGAGCACGCCACAGTCTGTAGAGCACGCCTCTCAGAGGTTCACCGATCGCGACGGTTGCAGTTCGCCGCTGTAGCAGTGGGTTCAACCGCCAACGGCTCCGGAGGGAATCCGCCTATCGACCGACCAAGATATGTCAACACTATTAGTAATACACATGGTGGTGATGCTACTAACGGGTTCATTGATGCGGGTTTGTATCTGTCGGTCGCAATTCCGCCGTTTTTACCTACCTATCCACTTGTTTTGTCAATCTGCAGCCATTGGTAGAAATCTTATTTAAAGCAGAGACAAAAGACAGACAGAAGTCTCATTTTGTTTCCCAGAAAATCGCCCGTTTACCACACCATTTGAACTTATTAGGTAACAGCAGTTTCTATGCAAAATGATCGTCATGCTGTTCTGTTCCACTTTCATATTAGCACTCTGCATTGCATTTGTTTTTTCATCATATTCGCGTTTTCATAGGTAACAGCTAGGTTTTTAAAAAACGAACTTCAGAACAATGTGTGCAATTTGAGCATACTTATTAGCCTAATCGGAATTTGGGGGGATTCCCCCACAACGCAGAGTGTCCCCTATGTTATCACTGTTTGAATTTTCATACCATTCGTTCCTCCCTGGTCAAAGTTCCGCCGCTCAATCTTTTTGAAGCGCTCGAAATCACAAATTTTAAGGTTTATATCGCGCCCTGCGCCAATCTAATTGTAGGGCACCTCGATGTTTTCGTGATTAAGAATAGAGCTCTCATGATAGCGTGTACAAGGTGCGTAAAAAGTATTAGAAATAACAACTCATTATAAAATTTAATAGGTTTATATACAAAATGTCAATAATGATCTTGCGAACAGAATGACATCACTAGTATTTTGTATGGGCTTCTTTACTGCGAATGCAGAAGACGACGAGGAAAGGCATCGACGGTGAGCCGCAAGTAGTCCACGTCGATTTCGTTCTATGCTTTGACCTTCAGTGGCTTGATAGCTTAGTGCATTCATCCTGTGAAAGTGTTGCATACTCTTCAAGGGCCTCCAAAGTGTTAATTCTGGCGGAAGGCTCGCTGCAAGGGAGGCGCATCTGGCCAGTATCATGGCATGTGCATTCATCACAAGCGTCTTTCGTCTTCGTGGATACAGGAGTGAAGATAGTTCAGTAGAACTATCTTTATTGATGTCCTAAAGAAGCAACTGGTTCCGTGGCTCGAATCCCACCTCGAGAGTAAGTCGTATGTCTTCCAGTAGGATTAGACTCCTGCGCAGAGTCGAGGATTGTTCAGGACTAGTGCCGCGCCAAGTTGAAGGACTTCATTTCGGCAGAGGAACGACCTCTGTATAGACCGGATTTGAATCCACTGAATTTCTCTAAATGGAAAGATTCGGAGAACAAGGCTTGCGCTACTTCCCCAAAAGTATGAAGGTAGTGAAGGATGATCTGGTCAAAGCATGGAACTAAATCGACGTGGACTACTTGCGCGCACCGTTCGCTAGATCATTGTTGACATTTTGTATATAAACTTATTAAATTTTACGGTGTGTTGTTATTTCTAACGTTTACGTGTAGCGCGTCTATACTTTTTACGCACCTTGTGCAGCGATTTGATGTGTGCGTCGATTATGTGTCGTAGCTGATTTACATCATTTTGAAGACTTTCTTGTTAAATTTTCTCCTAGGTTTTTTCGACGTTCCGAAAAACTACTGAATGCTGTAGTGATTTTGGAAGAAGAGGAAGGTAGTGTAAATGTCACTAGGTTTTGTAATAGGAGAATGTACGAATTTTTACGTCTTACCAAAGTTGCATTTTTAAAGCAGCTTTGATTCAAATTTTCGCGATTCGTTTCTCGATGTTGCTCGATCCGTTCTAAATCTACGTAGTATTCAGGCTTGAGAACAAAACTTAACGTTGAAGGCTGTTGGGGAGTGGAGCCCTTCCCTGCAAGTTGTGAGTCAGCGTGACAGCACCACGCAGTATAGACAAGCTTTGAATTTTTAAATGAAGCGGGAGTGGTCGTTGGATGGCATTCAACTGAAATAGTGAGGTGCCGCAGCGTCAGTAACGCGATCTACAATCGCGCGAGAAAGCAACGCATCTACTTGTTCTCCAAACGTTTCATGTTTTTTCCTTCCCTTAACGCTAGCCTCAGTATTTCCATAGGAGTTATTGTCTAGCAAACGCGAGCTCCACTACTAGGTTCTTGATTGACGCTTGCAGTCTGTCCACGGATCGTTGACATACTCACCTGCCATTACCAGATGTGCGAGTCATCCTGCATGTCACAGCTCACATACAACTCAAAATAATGTGAGGATAGAATAACCGAAAACTTGGGAGGGCCATTTGTCACAAAAGATTCCACTCGTAACAACCATTTAGGACCTGTAATTCCGAGAAGCATTTCGACACACGCGGCACCTCACGAACATCAAATTCCAACGTTTCCATTTAAATAACGTACTAAATTGCAAATGCAGCCATTTATCCGCCTTCCCCTAACGAGCGGTTCTTCGGGCTACTACTAAAGCCATATTCGCACTCCCCCACAGTGCGAGAGTTGTTCGCTGTTGCTTAATCTTGAGAAAGAGGACTGGATAACTCTGGGCAACTTTTTGCCAGCCCTCTTATCTTTACTGCACGTCCGTTGATTCCTTCGTTCTTTGATTTGCCGACCAGTGTTCGTGGCTACGTGAGATCCTCATTGTGTGCATTGTGTATTTTGTCCGTCACTCTCAAGCCGACCATATCGTCCGTGTGAGCACTGACGTCTTCGTTCAGTGTTGCCTCCTTTCGTGAGTTTCTGAATGCGCCCATCACAAAAAGTGCAACATTAAGCAGTGCTGACGTTTATCCACGAAACAAATGCTTAGGCACAGAACAAAGAAACAGTTACGTGAAAGGCGGATGCACTGCCATGCTCTGTCATCCAAGCGAAAGCCTTGACCGTTGGATAGCCTTGAACTCCCACAATGACGGGCAGCACAGACGCGTTGAATTTGACACAAAACTACAGGGTGCGTAAAACGTATTGACGCAGTAAATGACGGCTGTGGAAATAGTATTGCGCAGTAAGTTTTAAAATATTCACTTGAGAAATATGGAAAATGATCTTGCAAACACGATAGAATAACTCGTATTTGACATTGGCTCCTTTACTGTGATTACAGGAGCGAAAACGACGGAAAAATTCATGAGCACGCGCCGCAACTACTCGCTTGGATTTCGTTCCGTGCTCTTAACAGGGTTGCCTTCTGCGACTGGTCACTTCTGTTGAAAGTAGCCCAGACCTCATTCTCCAAAATCGCCTAAAAAGAGTAATCCAGCGGACCCATGTTTAAGCTGTGCTCGTCTGAGAAGCTGTTCACACCTGCTCGCGTTATCTGTTTGCCGTTATCGGACAGAGATTGATAATTTTTGATTTGAACGTTATCGTGCTTGAACATCTTGTAATCATCATCTGTTATGACAGAGCCGTGGCTGACGTTTATGTTGCTGACCTCTTTCCTCACCAACCGTTTCGAACAGCGCCTAATTCTCTTGTTAAGGCCTCTGTTATACTCCCGCGGGAGCATCCGCGGGACGTCCGCGGACTGAAGGTGCACCGCGAACGGCGGGCGTGGCGGGCCGCGACGAGTGGCCCGGTGCGGGGTCCCGGCGCGGTTTCCGCCCATCCGCGGATGCTCGCGCGGAAGTATAACATAGGCCTAAGGAAGTATTCAGCTCTTTGGGTAACAGACAAAAAAGGGCCACCGTAACCACGACGGTATCGTGTTTCTTCAGTTTTTACAAGAATATTTTTTGAACACAATATTGACAACAAAATAACACACAAAAACTTTGAAAAGTAGAAAGAGAAAGTTGGGGCTGAAACAAAAAGTAGGTGCGTCAATACTTTTTACGCACCCTGTATGTCACTGAACAACTACGTCACTGTAGAAGAGCTAACTAGGTGCCAATAAGCTAGTTGCTTCTTCAGCTTCTAGGTTATATATGGAAGCGTAGTCTGAGCACAGGGGTCAACTGGAGTTGTCCAATGCAGTGCTGATTCTGAACGATCGCAGCACTCAAGAAACACTGAGCGCGAATATGTATGTACCACTTCATCTGAGCCATTCTGAACAGGACGCGCAGTAGAAACTATAGGCGAAGAACAACCGTGCGAACAAATATGGTTCCTCGCTACGGTTGAGGGGAGGGAGGGGGGAAGGGAGGGGTTCAACCCTGACGGGATTGAAACTGTCGTAGAAACCCTTGTCAGGTAGGCCGCTCCTGCTCATTACACCAAACCATTTCGAGAAGTGGTCATCCTCAACGTGAAACTCCTTAAGCTACCTGTGGAGGATTCACCTGCATAATGAACTCTTACAGACCTCCTCGTCTTGCGCTCCGTGTTCCTAATTCTCGCCATTAAAAAGCATAGCGTAGATAGCCGTGATGTAATTGCTAGCCGTAGGACATCATCGTTTTCACGGGTTTCCATTCCAGCTCTTGCATCGCGCTTTCGAGGGAGGCGCTGAAGTGTTTCGGCGATATCCCATCTTGGCGGACCTTCTTCTTTTGTTCATGATAACACGTAAAAGATCACTAAAATTTTGGAATTCGCGCAGCACTCCTTCAATTTTCCACCGTCAACGATGAGGATGGGATGATCAGGAAATGCCCGTCATTCGGCAAATGTTCCACAATCAGTTCGACAACGTTGGCGAAGAAGTCGTTTCCGTAGTTAGCCTTGCCCTACTGAATCTCGACCAGTTTAGCATAGTCCGAATCGTGGTATACGCGGTCGCGTTACCTTGCCTGCGATGTTTGCAGCGCCGAGAACCATTCCTTCATGAAGATGATGGATGCATTCTACTCACTTTAGTTCTTGTGGTCAGGCGAGTGTTAATAGTTGCATTCTTACCAATCCCACTTCGGCTAATCTGCTGCGGTATGAAGCTCATGTTGCTGCTCTCCGACGATTACATTATCTGAATTGAGTCGTGTTCATTTCAAGCTTTACCGAGGATGAGACGATCTCAATGTTTAGGATGGTAGAGCTTGCATACGTACGGCTCACGAGGAAAGAATTTGCATGTAAGTGATGAATGCGTTCATTAGTAACAAACATTAGGCACCCGGCTAGTCTGCTGGACTACTATCTCTTCCATAAGAAGCCTATGTTAGAGTCACAGATCTTGAAATTGTTTTGGAATAAAGAGCAATTGACGTTTCTTTTCATTTCAGTACCATTCCAATACACACCTGCCGCAGAAAGGAGTAACGTTACAAATTAAGATCGCTAAGCTTAAAAAAAACGTGCGCGTTAATCATTTAGTTTCGATTTGAGAGACCTTTGTAGCTAAGAAGATTGCGATTGGGATTTGCGTCTGTAACATAAATTCCAAAATCTGTACAGAATGGTTAAGATACAGATCAAGATAATAATAGTTTCGATGTTTACAAAGAAACTGAGTACATGTATTTGGAAAAGTTGGAGAAGAAAGTGGCGAATGGAGCAGCACTAAGATTAGAATAGGAGGATAATGGACTGTTCACAGAGACGATTTCGGGAGGAAATAATACATTCCTTCGTTCCACACCCAATCCTCCTTGGAGTGTTACTGTTGAAACTCCACCTGGGCGGCGAATCGTGCAGTTCAAGTTGACATTGAGAGTGGAGGAATGAAAGCTGGCTGTAGAAATACGTCCTGCGGACTGCACCTAACTATCTGCGCTGAATTTCCACATCGAATTTGCGCCGTTTCCTGCCTGGTTGATGACCCACATGAAGTGTTCTATGTTCCTCCTTTCGTGGATGAATAGCATCCAATTAGTTCTTCTATTCCACGAGACAAGAGTTATAGCTTTTGTTCCCAGCCATGTCGAGACCTTGCGCTGATAATTGCGCGGCCACGTTGCAGTTGCTCCGCTGTCAAGCAATGCAGTTATAGCTTATTCTTGCAGAGGCTGATCTGAATGGAAAACCGTGACATGAGCGCTCATTAGAAAACCTTTCATGATGGCGTTCACATTAACGATGTTAGCAGCGAAGATGTGAGATGCATCTGAAGAGGTGTAACAGCGCTCCTGGCATGTTGTGGACAGTTGTAGAACGACATGGTGTTTTCCTTCAGAGGACCCCCGCTGAACTGTACTGTATATAATTTGAGCTGCACAGTCTGAGTAGACTGCAATCTGGTGTCGACTTTGAAAAGCGTGAAGGAGCTGCATAAGTCTTCGCTCCCTGAAGATCTCGTTCAGTTCAATATTGAGAACAAGATGTGGAGCAAGGGTGACGCTTGCTGCAGTGTATGCATGTCGGTTCCGTTCACAATCCTTTGTCACATGACGTGAAGACAAGCAGTTGTGGCACAACCTTTTGCTTTGATGACCATCGCGCCATTCTTTGGGTTTCAAACGTCGGGCAAGTGAACGAGCGATGAGCATTTCCGCAAAATGTGCAGCCATTCGTTAGCAGTTGAGCAATACGTGTTGCAGATGTTAAGAGCAGGAATGAGAGCAGTTTCCGTTTCCGTGTTCCGAATTCCGGTTTCTCACCGATCTTAGTCCTTAAGTTTCGTGTTCTGCTCTTTGTGGGCCGGAGTGAAGAACGTAAATGGTGAATCATCACTCATTGATTGTTCTGCGCTGAATATTCACCTCTTGAACTTAAACGAAGGGCTGAAGAAGGGGGTCAACTATGCGTTTTTTGTGCTTTTAATACTTTCGATCCAGTGGTGCCTTCCGATGTCGAAACGAACTGATAACCAAAATAGATTCGTTCTCCTTTCTTGAAATGATGTACTACCGAGTAGTACCACAAAAGGTTTCATGAGTGTTTGAATCAGGAATCAAATTCCTTATCCGGAGCATGCTTATATTTTTCGTTAATAATTTTAAGTCTAGGTTAAAACACCAACTCTAGATCAAACTATTCTTAGGTTACTAACATTGCTTTCCACGGGGGACATGGGATCTATAGTTCTCTGGGGAGGACATGCGGTATCTTGCCTCTACTTTCCTCCCATTTCCAGAAAGTTTTTGTATAAACTCCGATTTGTTGCACTAGTAATGTTTGAAAACTCATCTTAGTTATGGAACAAATACAATGATTTTTTATTGTTATATGTTACTCGGAATCATTTACATGCTGCCTTGCTCGCTTCCTAAATTCGGTAACGGCAACTTATTTATTGCTACCATTATGGTACATACATTATATTTATGAGAAATTAAATGAAGCAATGGGTTCTGAGTTATTTCCGTTTCCGTGTTTCGCATCACGGTTACCGCCGTTTTTGAGCTCTTCCGTTCGCTATTCCTTGTTTCACCTTTCCCAAAAAAATCTGCACATCTCTGGTTAAGAGTTTATTTCTTTTTAGCCGATAGATTTGCCGTCATTTGACGTTGGTAGGTGACGCTCATGTATACTATGGGTGAGCGGAATTTTTGTTTTCTGTTTTCTGATTTTCTGGCCATTTTGTGCAAACCTTTTCCGTTTTCTGGAACAATGGCCGAAATTAGTCGGAAAACAGAAAATGGCATGACATATGAATTTTGACATAGGTCGTCAGAATTTAAAATGTATCACAATTTTCCAGCCTCTACAGCAAAAATGTTCTTAGACTATTCCAAGTAAAAAAGCTGTTTGCGATGGCTTTCATTAGAAATCGCCCCTGAATCGTTTGATTGATGGTGTGAATGCTACTGTCACGCATTTCCTTCATAGCAGACTTTACATCTTTTATAAATTGAAATGCTGCATCTCTAACTTAAGTGGTAGCGTCGATCCTAAGCTCTGTGATAGTTACTACTGTGACGTCAGTGCAACAATCTAGGTTACCCCAAAACAATGTTGTCACTAGCTCCCAACTTCCCTCTTCTTGAAATCTCGGCATTGTTAGTTGTTAGTGCAGGTAATAGACTATGCCACACGAAAACTTTGGAAAATCGAAGCCACAGTTCCTGCTGAATAAAGGAATACACCTAAAAAACCCGTGTGGCATAATATATTACTAACAGTAACAATGTTATGAATGATCATAAAAATCTTACAATTAGCTTTCCAGCAACCATTATAGCTTCTTTTAAGTGGCAGGAAGTAGAAATCGAAGTGCAAATGTCATGCTGAGATTCGTTCACTCGTTCGGTGAGTCGCGATGTTTACCAGATTGGTAGTTTGAGTGCCATTCACATGGCGTTGTCCGTTGAATGTGTTCTTCTTCTCCTTCTTCTTCTTCTTCTTCTTCTTCTTCTTCTTCTTCTTCATATCGGAAATATCGGAAACATGCCACACAACATGTAACGACGAATCCCCAGCTCTTGAAATAGAAGGAACTCTGGTGTTTATAGCACAAGGTGAGTCTCTTTTCTAGATCCATGATCGTGAGACTTGACAATAGAAAGAAAGCTTCGACTCGTTCCAAAATTCAGTTTACCAGAATTAACACCAATTATTAATACTTACTTACATGCTTTGATATTTTGATGGTCCTTTGTCGGCTGGAGGTCTTCTCAGCGGGGACCACAACTCTTCCAGACCGCTCGATCTCTGGCTGCTTGCGCCCAGTGAGGCAGACTCCGCTCTCTGAAAGATCTTGAGAATGAGGCCTATCACGATTATTAATACTTACTAGAGTATGTATTCGCCCTCACTATGAAGCCTGTAGAAGGGAGTTAGTATGGAAAGGTGACTTGAGTTGTCGTTTTTGATATCGTGCACATTCTGCCTAGGACATTCACACTTTGTTGATGGACTTTTGTCATTACAAGTACAAATAATGCGGTTTTACAGTTATGGAACTGATTTGCTGCAGCATGTTGATCTGGGCATTCAAATGGTAGCCTGAATGTGTCTGGAATCCGTAAGCTTCCTGATTTTGACAGTGCAAACTTCTTGTCCAGTATTTCTAGCTGCAGTTTTTGTACTGATATTGCAGCTAACCTCAGCCTTGCGCATGCACATTGCGTGCACGACTCGGCCTGAGGGCATCTGATCGCGCTATATACGTACGGTCTGGTGTCACTTGTGTAGAAGCGTGTTCGTTTGGAACACGCCATTATCACTTGCTTGTTCCGTACTTCAATCGTGCCCACTGTGCCTTATGCTCACGCATAGATCTTTTTGTAGAATGTTGAATAGTATTTTTCTACTGAACTCGTATGAGCACTGTTGCTTTTCTGTGCAAACGAGATCTATGCTATTTCTCAAGTGACCGTGTAGACATTTTTCCCTCATGTTTATTAGAGATTGAATGCATAGCGAAATTGTGACGGTAGTAGGTGATATTGGTGTTAGTGAAAATGTATTCAGCGTAATGATTGTCTTTGACCATTTTTGATTGTCTTTTGCTTTGGGTGAGCTTTAGTGGTCCTGTATTTTCGAATACAATAACATATAGAAAGTTTAATAAGTAGTACGAAGTACAGTAGGGTCAGTAAGGAAGCAATTGCTCCTAATGGCCAACAATGGAGATTTGCGATTAGATTCTTGAAGAGAAATT
Organism: Heligmosomoides polygyrus polygyrus; assembly: GCA_947396885.1. Lineage (NCBI taxonomy): Eukaryota > Metazoa > Nematoda > Chromadorea > Rhabditida > Heligmosomidae > Heligmosomoides > Heligmosomoides polygyrus. The sequence goes on along the minus strand of OX377204.1, from coordinate 58,543,977 downwards.
CTTATGAGTGTTTGCAAATGTGTGGAAGTTGACATGTCCTGAGCATCGTACTGTTTTCGGTGTTGCCTGAGTGTATCATAAAACATTCACATCCTTCCCAACCGATGAGCAGGGTTTTTGGGCTGTTGCTCAAGAAAGGTGTGCATTTCTTGTTCACACCCATGATGAACTCTGTGCGTAGTCGGTATACCGTAGCGATTCCGTTTGTACAGGAGAGGTCCCTCGTTGCAGTGGCAGTTTCTTGTACTACCGCGAAAAGTAGAATGATTGTGAATGTGAGATAGCTGGGGCGCATATTAAGCGAATGATTTGAAGAAAGTGGTTCCTCTAAACAAAATTCGAAATTGCAAATAGCTTCTATAGCTAGTTGTCTCGATCGGCGAATAGGCCTTATTTCAGTAGACCCGTCTTGCATAAGGGTTCGGAATCCCAAATTCTCATCAGCATTATTGGTTCCGTCTTGCCCTTGTCCTCTATTTAGATGTCTGCGCGTTTCGTTTAAGGAGGATTGACGACTTTCTTGAACTGGGTTTTCGTCCTCTGATCTTCATCTAAGTTATAATGGGAATATCTTGTTAAGGGGTCTGTGTACTATGTTACGACTCGGCAAAAGTATTTTTTACTGAACTGGTTTCCCCGTCATTGCTTTTTGCAAGCTCGGTTATATTCTCATCCAGCTCCCTTTAGGGATAAATTCTCTTCCTATGAGAACTATTTCTTCCACGACCGCGCTTCTGAGTGATATGTGGTGAGGCTGTGCCAAATCTATACGCTGCATATCCCTTAACTTGGTGATATAATATGAGTTCCATTCCTCCCATAATCGATTAGTTATACGTTCAGAGTGCTCAAGCGCAGGATTGCTTTCCTCGCAGTTTGAATGAGGTCTGGTTCATGATAATCGCCTACATATGCGAACTGCACTGCATACTCCAGATTTCCTTGATGGAAATCCAATTGGCGCAATGGTATCTTCGATAGATCAGAAGAGGATGATTTTGCAGGTGGTCTCGCTTATGATCGCTTCGATTTAATCCATTGCCGTGTTAAGTTGCGTGTATGTGAGCTTACGCCTACCAATGGCTTTGCGAAAAGCCTTTTTTACGGTTCCTACCATTCTTTCCCCAAGCTCCTCCCATCCATGGGGCTCCAGGAGGATTGAAAGGCCATCGAATTCCAGCGTTTGCGCTGTAGGACATTATGGAAGGCTCGAAATCTTCTGGTGAATGAAGCATATAAATGATTATGCCTTCCCCTAGCTTAAAGTTTGATCTGCAATAAGCGCGCATAAGTTTTGGTACTCCTCTAAGTGAAATGAATCTTACTAGGCATTCAGGAAGGCCCTGTAGACACATTTTCTACTACTTCGAGATCTCGAAGTACAAGCAAACATACGTCATGTCGTTATTTTTAGAGTAAATTGGTTCAAAAAATCACATGATGACGCATCGAAGAAAAGGAATGAACTCCTGAATCGAAACGATCCCTAAAGGTTTGGCTTTGTGTTTCCTCCAAACTACTGGGTGTGGCATGTAGTATGTACCTATGGAATTTTCGACGTTATCGTTAAAGACTCTACAATTCCATATGAAAGATAGTTTGATATGGTATTGCAGTACCACTGTTTTTGGTTAGGATTGGCATTGAGGTGTGTATGGAAAGATACAAGACCTTTGATTGCAACAGGATAGTTGTCAGATAGTTCTTTATGACTGCTTTTCAATGGAAATGAAGCAGTGATGTGTGTTTTCGAAGGATATCTGCCTTGAATAATTTGCAAGACTCGTGTATTTTACTCGTGTATTTCGCCGAATTTCTTTTCCTCGTTTGAAGAAATACCTAACCCTTCTATTTCGAAAAGTTTTTGTAGCGTTTTCGACTCCGTTTTGTTCATGAGAGCTGTCATTTCATACGTAAGTGGGTCTGGTGAGTGATCGGTTTCAAGTGTTCCTCTACCGCAGGGCGTAGGTCCAAATACGGTTTTTGCTACTTTTAGTCCTGATAGCGTTTGTATACTATTTTCTGCCATTTCCAGAACAAAATTGTGATAATAATCGAGACCTAAGAGAATATCTGGGCCCTGGTGTTCTCCACGTAACTTTGAATTCGATACGCGGTTTTCTTTGCTTTGAAGGAATTGCTTGTCATTGTACGTCAGTTTGATTAACGGTATACCGTTGCTGATTACTGGGTTTGTCTACACAAGTATTGCTAGGTCTTTTCCATTTGCAGTTCCAATTTTAGCAATACAATGTTGCTTTGGAACATTTCGGTGTGGCCTCCGATACCTGACATAACGCATGTTTCGGTTTTTAACTTGGGTGTGCCTAATTTATTAGCCGATTCTTCTTTTATTATGGTTTTTTGGGCACCTGTGTCAAAGAAGAACAACAATTTTTGAAATTCACAGGTGTTATAGTTCCAAAAGTTTCCTTCGGCTGTCATTAGTATGACTTGTTCTTGATTAGCAGTTCGAGAAGGCGTTTTTTGTATTTCGGCATCCGTATGATGAACATCGTTAGGTGCTGGTTGGTAAGGTCTTTTCCTTGGATCATTTGTTGGAGAATTTCTAGGAGGTCGGTTGAAACCAACGTTTTGATGATTGGTTGTTGTTTGATGGGTGAGGATATTCTCTCGTACTGAATACCCTGGATGAGTTTGGGTGATTATAACGGTTGTTTGTTTTTTCATAGCAAACGGTTGATTGATGTTAACGGCTACAGAGAGGGCAGTCTGATTTTTTGCATTGATTGCTAGAGTGGAAAGCTGTGAAACACCTCCAGCATAGTCTTTTGTCGACTAATCGTAAGGTTTTCCTTTTCTGTTGCATGCTAATATCAGCTTGGCACTGTGAAGAGTAGGGCCCTAAATTTTCGCAAAATATGCATTTTCGAGCAACTTTTGTCGAATGCGTGGTATCGCTCTGAAAGGGTCTTCCATTGTTGAAGCGATTCGGGTAAAATTTCGATGGTTTGACATGTTTTTGTGGTTGATATCGTATTTGTGATTCAACGTATGATATTGACGAAATTTCTGATTCGATTTCTTGCACATGATCTTCGATTTGAACATCATCTCCGCCTCTGATTGCTACGAGAATGTTTTTAATAATTACGTTGGAAAACTTTTGTAAGATAGCTTCTGTCCATATAGCGCTTTTTTTTCGAATATCATGACCCGTGGATACCATTTGGTCTATGAACATACCGATTTTCTCAAATGTATACGTACAGCTGTCCGTTTGATTAGTTGCTGGCTTTAAGTAGTTGAGTTTTTGAAAAATTCTTCACCTGTTTATTTTTTTGTTCCCAAACTTTTTCTTTAGCGAATTTATCATCCAGTTGTAGTTTAGGGGAATGAGTTGCATCCACTTAATGGCGTTGTCCGAATTACCTCTTAGCCTGTCCTCCAATAGCAACATTTTTTCAGTTGTGTTAATGCTTGAATTTTGATGGACTAGGTTATCGTAGATAGCCCAAAATTCAGAAAGGTTTATCTCTATTCCAAGGAATTTCAGTGGAGTGAGTGTTGGCGTTTTTACCGATTTACTGCCTGTTTGCATATTTACGATGTCAGGTTTTTTTCGAAGTGTCGGTAGAGTTATCTTCTGTTAGCCAGTCGGATTGGATACTGTCGAAGTAGTCGTTGTTGCTACTGTCGATGTTTTGTTTGTTATTATCGTCACCGAATTGCGTGTCGTTTGCTGATGTGGCTGGTAGTTTCGCTATGGACAGCCTTCTTGCAGATTTGCTTCTTGTACTTCTTCTTCCGTTAGGTCTTCCAATACGCATAGCATTTTATCTGCTTTTCCTACGACACTGTTGAAAATTGTCTCTTTTTCGATGTCTTCAAGCATGTTTATAAGAGCTTTTTTCTCTTCTTTCGTTGTGGCAGTGTTGTATTCCATCTCTAGTTCCGAAACCTGACTCTTGACATCTTGTCTTGCTCGGCCTCTGCCAAATTCTTCCGTTTATAAGATCTATAGCGGTTTGAGCTTCTCAAGCTGCGCTTTCTCGTTTACCGAGCAATTTACAGGCGCAGTGTACTGCTTGAAATTGTCCTTCAGTGTGTTGAGTGTATTAACACTGATTGCTATGGGCTTTTTGTGAAGAATTGTAGTTTCGAGGTACTGAACAGATCGCTCGTGATCTATTTCAGGTTCCGCTCGGGGTAACCTCTTTGACCGCTCAGGGTCAAATTGCAGATCGCTCGGAATCTGTCTTGAATACCACTCGGCGTATTTTTAAGACGTGTATGTGTTTGTAAAATTTCCGGTCGTCGCTTCAAAATGTGTCTCCGTAGGTGGATCAGTGGTTTTGGCTTTTCTTCTGCCAGATAATGATTTTCGCAGCAATCTTTTGTCGCGAATGCTCGTTTTAGCTATGACATTGGTGCTCGCCCTCTTATCAGCGAGGGCGAGCCCAACAAATAGCGGTGGACAAAAATTGGAGACTCCGGTCGCATCGCACATGTTGCGACACTGCGGCCTTCCAGGCAGAAGTAGTTTGTGGGAGGATGATTGGTGACGGTACTTGTGAAGCTCCTCGTTGACGTTGAGCCAAGCTAATTCTGGAATTGCATGTTTATCAGTTATCGTTTCTTTGCTGAAATCGCACCAAAATTCGAAGTGTTTTCATCTGGATGCTATGATCAATTGTTCTATAACTCGGAATCGCTTACGGTGTAACTTCCCAGATTCTCCCTAATTTAAGTGAGCCAATTCGCTTTTTGTTACGGCTGTAGCACAGTCTTTCCGCTGATCATTGTGCAGTGGGAAACTAGGAGAGCTAAATAGAAGCAGTCGTGGCATCAGGTAGATGTCGAGACCTCCTAGGATGAGTGGGTTAAGATTTACTGTCTGTTAAAATTTTCCGTTTTAGGGGAGCATGGTGTACGTAGCATCAATTTATATTTATTAGCTCGACTTGTCCCCTAAAGCTGTTCCCTCTTGAAGACCACGTTTCTACGTATACTATCCATCTTCATGTCAAATCGGACAGATCTCCCATCACGGTGATTAATTCAAAATACGTTGATCACTTTTGAATCAAACTGATCATCCTTCAAGGCAAAACAATCGTGTTCCCTTTAAGAAGGCCGAAACTATTGTCTCTGGAAAGTTCGCTATCACTTTATTGGAATATTTATTGCTCACCACCTTTCGTAAAAAAAAGAAAACTGCGTTTGAAAGTTTATAGAATTTTCATTTTTATAAGAAGAAGAATCATAGTTTATTTTAAAATGCAGGAAAACAGGAAATTTTCAGTCTATTAAAGAATAGGTGTCCCCATGCATTCGTCCATCATCTCGATTTCCTTTGATTAAGGGCAAAAATTTATTTACATATAATATAGTTGTGCTCTCGAAATATTTTCGAACATTCGAATGGTTCTTCCGCCAGACAACGATTTTTGTAGCAACCTTTTATCGTGGATGCTCGTTTTAGCAATGACATTGGTGCTCGCCCTCTTATCAGCGAGGGCGAGCCGGACAAGTTACAGTGGAGAAATATTGGAGAGTCCGATCGCATCGAACAGGCTGCGACATGAAAAACGATTGTTCTGGGTATTCGAATTCGAATACATTCGCAAGACGCAATCTTTGATTATTGCAATTCGAATTCATTCGAAAAATGTGACAGGCCCTTGTCACAGGCGGTCTATGGAGATCGCATGTCACATCACGTGGCGGATGGTGCTTTGTGCATCGCGAAATAATGCTACGGCGCGAGAGCCGACGCACACTCACAAAGCCTGGCGAAAGTTTTAGCGACCGCTTCATCGAGATCGTTGTCGCTGCTCAACAGCGAATGTATCACCTCTTATCTGTGTATGCTCCGCAGACTGGCTGCTCCGAAAGAGACAAGGATGAGTTTTGGAGCCTACTTGATGAGAAGACAGTAAATGTTCCGTTACTGAAGGTAACTATTGTTGCAGGTTATCCTATAGCCACATTGGAGCAACAAAAGACGATTACTACTGTCCTGTCATGGTGGTTTCGAATACGGGTCACGTAACTCGATGGTAAGCGCATACTTGAGTATGCAGGGTAACACGACCTCACCATCGTTAACACGAAGTTTCGGAAACGTGACTCCAACTCATTTTATCGTGGGACCTCCAAGTCACAGATAGACTTTGTCGTTGTGAAGGATCGCGGCCGAAATATTGAAACAGACGCAAAGATCGTGCCATACGAGACAGTCGCCACGCAACATCGACCGCTGATCTCCACTATGAAGATCGCTCCGCTGAGCACTAGGCAGGCCGAGCGTCCAGCAAGAATTAAATGATGGCAATTGAAGAAGAATGGAGCAGCTGTGACATCTCGCATTCGTTTGCCGACGCATCGTCGAAGCAACATGGCGGGATGCTACCGAAGCCATGTTAGAGGCCGTGTCCGAACTTGGCACTGCGAAACCGGGACGGCGTAAGGTCGAAAGGTAGTCATGGCTGTGGACTAACGAGGTTAAAGAAAAAGTCCGTGAGAAGAGGAGGTTATACCATAAATTCCTCAGCGACAAGACAGCCGAGCAATGACGCTTGTATCAGGAAGCAAAGAAATCGGCCAAGAGGGCAGTGGCCGTTGCAAGGGCCACCCATTACGATGATGTCAACGGGAGAAGCGATGATGAGCGATTACTTTATCGACTTGCCAAGGACCGTCATCGGCAGACCAAGGATGTTGAAAAGTTCTTTGACATCAACGATGAGAATAGCATCTCCTAATACACCGCAAAATGGTCTTGAATCGATGGCGAAATTCACATGTCACCTGTCACCTGTTGTCCCGTTGATCATCGACTTGCTCGAGCGGGCGCCAGCCGCGTTTCCATTCGTCCCTGTCGCATGCCAGAGTGCTCCAATGGATCCTCCTCGCTCAAGGGGCACGAAGAGCGTCATATCGGTCGTTCAGGGCTTTCACGAAGAAGTCCGACCAACACGTTGGTGGGCGTCCCGGTGTTCTCTTGACATCCCGCGGAATCCAGTCGGTAACGGCTCTCGTCCAGCGGGTGTCTGCGAAGCGCATTACGTGGACGGCCCACCTAATCTTCGACAACTAGGCCCACGCGGCAGCGTCTCTGATCTTCGAACGTCGGCGAAGCTCGGAACTCCGGAGTCCTTCTCTCACTTGTGCGAGTCGTGTCACTCCGAGCATCGTCCTCTCGATTCCACGCTGCGCGACGCTGATCGCGTGTTCATCCTGCTTCCATATAGCTCGGGTCTCTGAGGCGTATGTTAGGGCAGGAAGAACGGTAGAGTCGAATAGGTGGGCACGGAGTCGGACGTTCTTCGTCTTCTTCGTGACTTCTTCGACGCTCTTGAAAGCTCCCCAAGCCGATCGTTTCCTCCTGCTCAGCTCCGACGCTAGGTCGTTGGCCATATTGACTTCGCGACCCAGATACACGTAGCTGGAGCATTCGGAGATGTTTGTTCCGTTGAGCAAGAACGGGGCATCAGAAACTTGTCCGTTCCTCATGAACATCGTCTTGTAAGATTCAGCTGCAGTCCAACATTCCCACATACACGATCGAAGTCGGCCAGCATTCGCTCCGCCTGGCTGATGCTCGGTGTTATGAGCACGATGTGGTCAGCGAAACGAAGATGGTGCAGCTGCTGGCCGTCGACCTTCACTCCCATGCCTTCCCATTCTAGTTCGCGCATGACGTTTTCGAGGGTGGCGCTGAAGAGCTTCGGGGGTATGGTCGTGAATCCACTGTACAGCTCTCGAAGGACTCTGATGTACTGAGTAGGAACGCCCTGAGTGAGCAGGGCTTCGATGACCGCTTCAGTCTCGACGGAGTCGAATGCCTTCTTCAGGTCGATGAACGTAAGGCACAGCGGCAGCTTATACTCTCGCTACACTTCGATGAGCTTCGTAATGGTGTGTATGTGGTCGATCGTGCTGAATCCTCTCCGAAATCCTGCTTGTTCGCATGGCTGTCCTTCATCCAGCGTTCTGCTGATCCTATTTAGGATGACCCGAGTGAACAGCTTGTAGACTACGGACAACAGGCAGATCGGGCGATAGTTGCCAATGCCGTGCACGTCTCCCTTCTTGTACAGTCTTGCTGGTCTTCCACTAAGATGGAAGCTTGCACTCCGACAGGTATCGTGTGAAGAACCGCGCCAGGATGTTGATGAGCGCTGGCGGGAGGTTCTTCAGGTGTTCGGGTCTGATCCTGTCGGGACCGGGTGCTGTACGTTTCTTCACCAACGAGATGGCGTGTCGGACCTCGGAAGGGAGAACAGAGGGAACGACGTATTCCTCCTGCGGAAGAGGGCATGGGGCAGGTGGATGTGGCTATTGAAGAGATCGGAGTGGAAGTCGTGGATGACCTTCTCCACGGTCCTTCTGGAAGAGGTGACGGCTCCGTCAGGACGTCGGAGAGCGGTCATCTTACTCTTGAAGTTGGCGAAGTCTCGGCGGGCATTGTGGATGCTCAACCCTGCCTCTGCTGCTTCAGCCAACACTTCCGCCCTTCTCTCCTTGAGATCTTCCTTTATCGCCGTTCTGCATAGCTTCGCAAGCTCGGACGTCAGCTGGTGGTTGCCTGACTCTCGTGCTGCTCCAGGCTGGTGTATAAGCTCGAGAGTTTCCGGAGACAGGCGTCTCTTGGTGTTCAAGCTCTCGGCTCCCTTAGCACTATCGTAGAGATGGTGCACGAAGCGGTCGTATTCCTCGTCGACGTTGTCCATGACGGCATCTTCCCAAAGGTCGACAAGAGAAGTGTAGAGGTCCCAGTTGATGGTCGTTCTGGGATTCCTCTTCTTGAACTTCGCGGTCTTCTCTCTTTGACGCGAAAAGCGAAACATCGCGCGAAGGAGGCGGTGGTCCGATCCCCTGCAAATTTTGGGGACAACGGAGACGTCGGTCAGGCAATACTTGCGATTGAAGATGATGTGGTCGATTGTGGAACTGGCCACCGGTGGATTCCCAGGTCCATCGTAGAGAGGGAGGCTTCTGGAACTGCGAGATTCCATGGACGGTCTTGGTCGACATGATAAAATCAGGCAGCCTTTCACCTTGCTCGTTCCACTCCAAACTGTGGGTTCCGATGTGAAGTTCTTCCGGCAACCTTCGCGGTCCGATCTTCGCGTTGAAGTCGCCGACAATCACCTTGTAGAAGGTGTGATCTTCCTTATAGAACTTCTCCAGCTCCACGTAGAAGGCTTTGACCTCTTCGCCGTCGTAGTCGGATGTTGGGGCATACGCGACGAATACAGTCAAAGCTGGCACGGAGCCACATCGCTTCAGTCGCAGACGTCCGATTCGGGTTGTCAGGGACTCGTACGAATTGATGTTCATGGCCTTTAACAAGGGTGGTCCAGGCAGAGTCACCGATTTCGCTGGGCACTAGTTAAAAGTTCCGACTCCACCGACACGACTTCGGCCCAACGGATGTAGCAACGGTATGGGTGGTCTCCGACCGAATCGTGAAAAACGGATGTCAGATTCGTGATTAGCACCCCAAATAACCCTCCTATACGGAGTTTCAGCGAAATTTTTCTTTCGACCGAAGTTGTGTCGGTGGAGTCGGAACTTTTAGCTAGTGCCTTTACTTTTTATTTATTATGTTTATTAAGTTTTGTTGATTTTTGAAATTATTTTTACTTTTTATTTTGTTTTGATTTGAATTTCTGACTTGCTTCACGTCATGAATAAAACATTTTACCTGAAACACGTTTCCGTCTTCAAATAGACGTAAATGCAAGTCGCCATTAGCCGTTCGCTCAAAAATGTGCTAAAAACGAGATTATAGATCCTCGTCGAAGATAGATCAGAAAATGCAAAAAGCCCATCAGCGGGGGAACCGAACCAATGAAACCAATCCTTTGGGGCGAGCACTCTACCACTGCGCCGCCGCCGCTGCTGACGGCGCTGATAGCCAAACCGCTGATTTCCGCGCAATACTGCGTCCAACGCTGATTGAGCGCGCCTAACACATGGAAGTTATCGCGGCTTCCGCCGGCCATAACTCGCTTAGGAGACCAATTTAGCAAGTTTAGTCTACATATCTGTGATCAGCGTCTCGAGCTCTTTCACGTGATATAGGTCACAATCCGAAGTACCATGGGCAGCTGACGGCATTCCCTGGTTAATTGTAAAAACACTGGACTAGTTCTGAAAAGTCAAAGGTGATGGACATATGAAATATGAGCCCAAAAACGGCATCTGTATGGGAACGGATTGCCTCGAAGCAGAACATAGCTTCACCTACTTGGGAAGTACGACCACTAGGATGTCAAGCCCGACGCTCGCTCTCGGATTGAGGAATCAAGAAGAGTATTTTGGAGGTATAAGCCACTGTCACAGACTGGCTCCCATGAGACCATAAGAGACCACTAGGACAACCGCCAGTAAGATGGGCAGACTCATTCTCAAGAATCTGTAAGAGTTGTGGTCTCCGCTGGGAAGTTCTCCAGCCGACGAAAGGACCATCAAGATGTCAACGTAGGCATTCAGAACATGTGTATGGCGAGAAAGAAGAAGAAGAACAAAGTATAAGTTTAAGGACGGAGGAAGCTTTTCAGACGGGGCAAACAATTTCAAATTGGCCACATTCATCGTAAATTATGGATGCAGTCTTCGACGCTCTTTTGCTACAAGGAATACCCGGTGCCGCATATATAGCAATCTTTTTCTCTATAGTAGTACTGGGAACCTGGTGTTAGGAAAAGCTTCTTTCATATTTTGATTTACGAAGGAATAGGAAATGTAGTTTCAAGAGCTTGGACCTTTTCAACGAATTAATTTTCTCCAGTCTTCTAAATCGGAGGCCGACGCAGCAAATCAAAACTACTGTCACCTGGGCACCGCGTATGGTTCTTCCGAAAGGAACATTAGAATCTATGATTCACATTGGTCATAACTGGTGAAGTGGTAAAAATAATAAGAGTTCTAGGGTAGTTTCCAGTAGTAGAGCATATCAAAATGTCGGGAATCGCTTCGGCTTTAGAAATTTGGCGTCGAAAACGGCTGCGCCTTCAAGGTACGGAAAAACTGCCTCGTAGTTATCCACTTTTTAATACTGCAGAGGTAAGGTGAGACCGCAAGGAGCGCTGCTAACATTCTGTAGACTGAACTGCGAAAACGCTTGCTAAGAAAAGTAGCTGACAAGGTTGGAGACTAATTATCTATGTATTTATATTTATTTATCCATAGCGTGGTGGCGATCTCACATATAACAAAAAACAACTACACTCGAATAGCAAAACATACATTATTAACACGAAGTTTGTGAACATGAAAGGTACTAGTAATTGAGAAAGGAAAAGTCACAACAACGCACCAGCAGACAGCTTAGCGAATGAATGCTCTAACAATCCTCTTCTTGGGGTGTCGTTTTGTGCTTAAACTAAGCCTGAACTCCCGTAAGCCCCTATTGCTCAAGAAGCTTGATTTGATCAGTAATTCACGACCGGTACATTCAATACCTCCCATTACTTGTGTCGCATTTGGCGTCTTTGACGAGCAAAAGTTTCACATTCTTGGAATCGTTCGCAGTTAGACTACTTGGCAGCTGACTCACTTACCTAGCTACGCGTTGACCTGACTGATGGTGTCAGCTTACATGTCAGCTAGCACCATCAGACACGTCAACGCGTAGCAAAGTAGGTCAGTCAGCTATCCAGTTTGCATCGCTCTGGCGATTTCCTTGACGTCAGGCCAGGTTTCTGTCGCGCAGCACATCTCAGGCATGAGGTGTTGAATATCGAGGCCCTGGTGCCAGCATCATGGCCCATGTTTTCGCGAACCGAACTGAAGGCTGCCCATGCCGCGCGTCTCCTGGGCGCGATTTTAGGAGCAAGGTCGTTGCTTCTGTCCAGCCCTCTTCCCAGATAAACGGCCATAAATTGCGTTTTGGGCATATTCATGCTCAAACCAATCTTTATTCCTGCCACATTGAGATCGCTCAGCAACTTTCTTCGACTTCTGCCAGGCTGATAGTGATGAGAACAATACCATTGGCGGAACAAAGGTTGTTGATCCGTTTACTGTCCAAAAGGTAACCTTTATCGTCCCAGTTTAAGTATAGCGGTTTCTATCCGCGCGCGACTAAATGACGGAAGGAGACAGTAACGAAACACAATTTATTAGTAAAATGAAGAACGAACACAGGAACCAGCTAACTATAAGTTAGTAGAAGAACAACACAACACGGAATGACCGTCCTACTATGCGCAGGAGACAACAAAAACTACGATCGTAGCGACCTGGCAAGGTGTAGGCGACAATAAGATCTCGGACGGAGCGACCTCCGGCAAGGCGCAGAGACAAACAAACTGCTGAATTTTAGGCCATAGGCCTACTGGTGGCCTGAGGCGGGAAAACAAACAGGGAACGGTAGTGGCCTTGGCGCGCAAGATTGCCGCGGGCGCGCAAGGAGCGATGGCGCAGATTGATGATGGCAGCCTAGAGCGTACCTGCGTTACTCGTCCCAGTTTAAGTCATTCATGGCATCCTTGAGTGCCGCTGTGAATAGTTTGGGGAAATCCTGTCTCCCTGCTGTACCCCTTTCCCGATAAAAATTGTAAGCTTTCGGTCGAACAGCTGGGTGGTAGTCGATGTTCTATATAAGGAACAGCTGTTTCCAGAACAAGAGAAAATTTAGAAAGGTTCGGCTAATCTTGTTCTTAGTCCTTCTGGCTTCTCTAGCTATCTTCAGAATAACTTCCAGAAAGTTAAAAATAGCGGTATATGTCGCGTAGGTGAGAAGCATTGGTAGGTGGGAACACCTAAACCAATCAGAGTGGGCATGCCGTTCAGAGAAGGCGTATTCAGTACCCTGATGGGCTGACATGTGTTTGAGCTGTGTTCTGTTTTGTTATCATTGGCTGGCGAATTCGCGCGTAACACTGCTGTTCACATATACGCCATGTACCAAAATTGCAGACGTTGACTTGAGTGGTTAATTTCAAAAGTGAGGTTAGTCGAGCAACGTCTACTGGCGACGTTCTGGTGAGTCACGCAGCTTGTTTTGGAATGCAAACTCGTAGTGTGTGATTTTCTTGGCTCGCGTAACGGTACCAATTATCGGACAGCTAAGAGAAGCAGCATCTTTGACGTATTCTACGACTTATCGCTTGTGGTTTACGATTTGTCTTTATTTAAAAAAAACCTATGTAAGGCTTTGAAGGGGAACCAAGGGAGACTCGTTCGATCTCAATTTAAGCTGACTGTAGGCAAGCAAATTAATTGAACAGGATGCATATTTTCAAATGTATGTGGGGTTTTGATAAGTATTTTAAACTCTTATAGATTTTGCTTCCTTACTCACCTTTTTTAGGTTGAGTAAACTTTGCTCGAACAAGAATGCCTTTTGATGTTTTGTTAAATTCCACCGTTCTGGTCACCGGATATAGAGTGTGGAGGAAAAACAACCAGACTTTCGTTTACTGTAACCTTTTGCTTATTGACAAGTTTATCAAAGGAGACCACTGTAGATTTCACTGGGTTTTTGCATTATTAGTCCGATTTATGTACTCTACTCCAGTCCTCTCCACTGCAGCAGCTAACGTCGCCAACCTAATGGTGCAAGCAAATCTTAGTGTGTGCCAAGGTCGTCTTTCTTATCGTATCCAGGATCTTTTAAAATAACATCCACTTAATTCCACTTATTCTTCCATCTTTAGCTGTTTTCGGTACGCGCTTTGGCTTCTCTAACGTAGTGAACAAGATTTTTTGTCCGCAGCGTCCTTCATAGTGGTCTACGGAGTTGCTCTTGGTATGCTGCTTGCTATGTTGAGTTTGATGGGGTCAAGGTCAGGGATGTGCGTAAATGTTTTCGGTAAATTGTTAACGATTATTTTTAACAGAAAAAAGTTTTGCGTGAAATTCGGTAAATTCGTTAAATAATACTCCCTTAGCTGCAGTCAGTTCGGCAGTATTTTAGTATGTAAAAAACCAGATCATTTTCCTTATTGATTTTTCCTCTCCGCCTATATGACAATTATATATATTTATTTATATATATTTATTTATATATGTTTATACATTTATATATTTGTATATATTTATACATTTTTATAATTATGTATTCTCTTCACAACAATTGACCACTGTCCGTCCATCATTAAGAAAATTTCTGAACGAAAAAAATCATTACATAAACCTCTAAAAACAAACAATGGCAGGACTTCTAGGAAAAGAAATTTCTCACTATTAGGTTGTCGCAGAAGTCCTCGCCATTTTCAGGGCACCACATTTTTTAGTTTTACAAAAAAGCGAAGCACGTCAAGAAACGAAGAAACCGCCATCATGTTCTATCACTCTTCTCCACCCTTCAGGCAGACTCCCGATCCCGTCAGCGTAGAACTTTCTGGCTTTGGTTCGCCAGCCAGCCAGCTTTCCTGGTCGTCCTCGTCATCGAACGTTTTTCCTTGCATGGCATTGGAGAGAAACAGAGAAAGGTGGCTGCCTGTTGGAACAATATCTGGGCTGTACGATAAGTGAGGCAGAACTTTCTATCCAAGGTCGAGAAGCTTTCGGCGAGTCATTCTTGCAATGTATGGTCTAGCATTGTCGTGCAGGAATCGGATTCTGCCATGATTCGGACGCTTTTCTGCGATCTTGGCGGCCAGTCTATCCAGCTGCTGACAGGTCAAGTCTGCTGTTAGAGTTTCGTTACGGGCCCGCAGCTCGTAGTAGATGACAACTTTCCCACCAAACAGAAAGCATGATCTTCGATAGGTGAGGACCCTCCTTTGGCTGTGGCTCAGGCTACTCTCCCCTGTCAACCCAGTGCCTGCTCCTCTCGATGTTGACGTATAGGCGCCACTTCTCATCTCCTCTCATGATGGACTTCAGCCAACTATCTGTGCGCTTGTACGAGAGCAGTTGAGTGGCCACCTCAGCATGTCGCTGGCGGTCGCGTTCAGTGAGGTCATAGGGAACCCACTGTACCAACTTGTTCAGCGCACCATACCCAGTTGATATAGATGCCTGGCGATGGCGAACATAGTGCACACAAAGTCCAGCGCAATTTCACGACCGCCGTGGGTCGTATTCCACTACATAGCTGACGCAATCGGTCGTTGCCGACATCGGATTCACGTTCTGACCTCAACGAACCTTGAAGGTTAACTCATCTTTGCGAAGGCATGCGAACCATTCTCATGCAGTGCGATCGGACACGCCCTCCCTAAGTGCACCGTTGATGCGACGACAGGAAGCGGCTGCTGACTCACCAAATCTGAAGTCATACAATAAGAGACCCCGGACGTACTTCTTTGAAAACTCCGTTTTTCTAGAAGGAGTTACGCGACAGTGAGTAGCTAGCAATAATAGTAAACTTATACATACCTGGTCTCTTTATGTGAACAAAAGATAGTTTGCTATAAGGTTGCGTTAGTGAGAAAAAATCACATTCAAAAAAAGGCGGGAACTTTCGCAACAACTTAAAATACTTAGTTCGTCCAGATTGTAGAAAATCGTCCATCTTCTCGGGGGATCCAAACTATGGTGCGCTATAATAGGCTGGGCGTTTTAGACCGTTTTCATTTGTCCTGATAAAACTTTTTACACAGCTTACGCTCGCTAAGTAGACTTTTACACCCCGAGGTTCTTCTATACTGCCATAATTGTTTCGGAAATGACAGAACGTTTTAACCCCTTCACGACATTATCCGACGATGTCGTCGGACACTTTTTTTGCTGCGTGGGACAATGTCCGACGATGTCGTCGGACACCATCATACGAATAGTTCATGGAAAATTTACAAGCGTTTAATAGTACAATATTAATCAATGAGTCCCTTAATATCTACGGTCAAGGCGGTCCTTAGGAAAATCCATTCGTTACTGCTACAAGTAATGCAAATAAAATAATTCAAATAATCAGAGCGCGGGAAAATGCGCTCTGTCCCACGCGGCAGTCACCCGAAAATCGCGCGTGTCGTGAAGGGTTATTGAGGAATTTAGGTCAGGCAGTGACCACAGCAAATGCTTTGTTACAGTTCGTCCTTGGAAAATAGCTACGATGTCCCAAATCTGCCTGTTTCACAGAATGACTTCTTCTGTCCTACAGATACTGTTCTCCCTGCATAGGACAACGGAGAGTTAGATAAATAGTCGCGGACCGTTGAGTAAATTTTAATCGAACCGAATTCTACTGCACAGAGTATTCTTGTCTTTGCCACCCTGATGTGAACTGTTAACCTTTTTCTTCTCTTCCTCTCAAAGGAATAAACAAAACATGTGTTCAAAAGAGCTTTTCTCGGCTTATACTAACAGCGGTCCATCTTGTCTTTCTCCTTTCTAACTCCTCCAAGTAGAATTCACTACTGTTTTTGGCAATTGACCATTCTGATTTTCTTCTTGAAGGGAGGTACCAGATAGCACAGCACACTTACGCGAGGGGGGCCTTTTGGGTTTCCCAAACTCTTCCCATTTTCATATGCACATTTTGTATTGTAGTAAATTTGCAAATTAGACGAAAAATTCATAGAAGAAATCTCTTCCTAGAGCCAGACTTGTACCTTCAAAGACATGCTCTTCATAGAACATTTAAAAAACTTCAAGCAATAGAATTCATGTAAAGTACCGGTTTTTGGTGTATCTTCATATGACTAACAAAAAGTGCATCGGCTTATTTATTTTTCTTTCTTCTACTTTCATGTACACACATATGTTCACAGCTTCACGCTGTTTATTGACTACCAAGGGAGCCCTCGAAGACTACGAAAAGTTTAAGTAAGATTTTCGGGTGCTAAGCGGACTGGTGCCGCTCCACACTGGCAAGGTATCTTAAAATGGATAAATTCAATAGATCAGCTATACCCCGGTGTTCCTTTCCTTGCCTAATTCTGTGTTCACCGTGAGCACAAAAGCGTTTATGTGAGTGTTCCACGGCTATGTGGAATCTTGCAGCGGGCGCCAGCCTGCGAAGTACCGATCCTCGATATGCACGGCATGAAACACAACAAAAGCGAAGCAATGACACTACCACGCAGTTAGGCGGGACACGTTGCCTTCAGGTATTCTAGGAAAGCTTACGGGAAAGAGGAAAAAGGTCTTGTTCTTCCCCTTGTTTCGTTTCTTACCCTTGTTTTCCATTTCTGTTTCGTAGCGTTTTCTATGCCTTTTCGGCCCTAATTTTGAAACAAATTTCACAAAGAAGTGCAAACAAGTGAATATTTGGGAAGTACGAAATGTTAAGATGCAATGACCAAATGCGAGAAATGCCCTAGAAAGCTCAAAAAACACGAAACGACGACTGAGAAAAGTGGAGAGCAAACAAACTGGTAAATAGCAGGAAAAATCATTTCACGACATTGTCTGCCTCTTTCCACTGATTCAGGAAAGCAGAGGGTTTTTCCAGAAACGCGAAGATGCCGGATCCATTGACAGCTATTGAAAACTGATACCGCGAGACCTCGTTAAAAATCTTTCCAAAATGAATTTACAAGAAGAAAAGTGAAATTTCAAATACAGTGCGTAAAATTCTCGCTCATCGCTCCTAACGATAAGCTAAGATGATGCTTCTCTGCTCACTGTTGCTCATCGCACCCCTATTTCTAGCAGGTCAGACGTAAATGCTCTGGTGACTCATAATATCGCGCAACTCGGTAAAAACCTCGCTACCATGCACAACGGAAAAGTTGATGAAGCGTGCAAGCTCGACGTCTTTTCCATAGATGAAGTGAGTGTGACGGACAATGGGTTGTTGGCGCTATGAAGCTTAGCTTGGTGAGCACTGATTGTCGGAACAATGGTGAGAACTTTTGCCCAAATACAGGAGCTGCAAGCATAAAAACAACGAACTCCTGAGCTGCAATGCGGAATGCAATGAGAGAGAGAATAGGCTCCTCATATATGGTTGCAATCTCATTCCTCGTAAAACAAGGAAAGCTATTAAGTCGAATCATGTTGTAAGCGACCATGTGAAGCGAGCTTAATGAGGAGAACAGCAAGGAGAAGTGCGGGGTAGTCGTCGAGATACTGCCCCGTTTCGTAATAAGTGTTTTTGTTTCAAAAAATATCGCTAATGCAATTCCAAGGAAATAATCGTCGTTCAATTTCGTTTAAAATTTTTCACGACGGTATACTCATTAATGGCATTCCTCATAGGAAACTATGGGTATTCACTCTGCAACGCAACTCGTATTTGCTGTTCAGCTGCTTCTGTGTTATGCTATGTACGGTATGTGAGGTTTTGGCTCATCTTTTCTTATTTTCGCTTTCTGCCTTTCTTGTTCTTGTTCTTCTTCTTCTTCAGCGTTTGTCCCGCTTCGAGGAGGGATCCGCTCGTCTGAATGGTGAAGCCGTTTTACGCGATCAAATGCTTGATCGGGGTGGATATCAGCAACCTTCAGGTCCCCACGCAACGTATCAAGCCAACGCTGCTTCGGCCGCCCTTTAGGCCGTTTTTCGGGCTCATATATGTTAACGCAAATCTTACCAACAGTGTCACCACTAGCTCAAAGTACGTGGCCATTCCATCGAAGGCGAGCTTCACGTAACTTGCCAGCAATTGGAGCGACTCTAAACCTCTGACGTATTTTATCGTTGCGAACAGAGATCGACTCCTTCACCTGCAGCAGCGACGCGCCGTACGGTGTTCAACACGTTGTCCTTTCCCATCGAGACAAATCGCCGACCAGAATGTGCGAGCTTGAGCGAAGGGACGTTCGATTCGTGCCGGTGCAGCTGATACTTCTTTGTTCGTGTTGTATTTAACACCTCCACGTTGCTTTTCTCTATGCCAACTGCTACCCATACATAGCTACTGGTCTGACAACGGGTCTTCGATTTAAGGCGTTCCGATATCTTTCTGTCGCATAAAACGCCTGTCATCGCTATTTGGACCACGCTGCGCTCACGTGCGAGTTCACCTCGAATGTCAGACTACCATCAGACGCAGTTGCAAGGTACTTGAAGTTTCTCATCCGTACAAGCGCAGTGCCATTGATCTGGCTTGGTTTACGTCTGTCGTCAAGTACTCAGATTTTTGTGTTTAGCTTGAGTCCGAATATCGCCAAGCGGTCGAACCCAGCTTGCGCTTGTCGTTGGAGTTTGCTTTTCTCTTCGCTTACGAGCATTGTCTCAGCAGCAGCGTCCAGGGGTAGGCTTCTGGACGTCTATCGAAATGGCGTCCATTACGACAACAAAAAGCAGCGGGTACAGAGCATTGGTGAACACGATGGAGATAGAAAACTCCGCCGATGTGCCGGCTTCGCTCGCACTCCACTTTTTGGGCAAAAGTAAAGTATGCGCACCCACTCAATAAGCTCTTCGGGAACACCGTGTTGTCGTAAGCCGTGCCATATGACCTCACGCGGTACACGATCAAATGCTTTCTCTAAGTCGAGAAAGGCTAGGTGCAGCGGTTTCTGCTTTTTGTGATGTCTCTCTACTAGAATACTAGCAGCATGTACGACATCGATGGTGCCACAGCCCGCTAAGAAACCACATTGAGCAGCATGAATTGCACGGTAATTCGTGCAGTCCGCAGGACTGCCCTTTTTCTTCCAAATCGGGATCGTCGCGCTTTCCTGCCAACTACCAGGTACCTTCTTTTCAGCAACAACCTGGTTGAAGAATCTCGTTAGCCGCTCAGCAGGATAGCAGCAGCTCAACGTCCATATGTCGTCGGGGCCCGTTGCTTTGCCTAGCTTCATCTTCTTCAAAACCGCTTCCGTCTCCTCCACAGTAATTTTCTGCAGAGGACCATGCGTAGGAAGGACCCAAGGGAAAGGCGGATGGCAAAATCCACTGTAGAAATTCCACGAAGTAGTTATGCAATCATGCGTTTGCGTTTTATAGCCCTCATACGGTTCGTCAGTAGATGGTCGTTCTTATCGTTGATGCCCAAGGTCCGCTTTCTGCTTTTATTAATCCCATTCATTAATGGACTATTTCGGTCCACAGTTCTGATTTAGGTTAACTTTGTATAGTGCACTTCATGTAGTTTCCCATACAGTAATGCCACTCCTTGCCTGACTGTGGAAAATCTTGGATTCCTGAACCGAAACCGTGAAAACACCAGCTTTGCGAAATTTGTTTCTATTTTCAGGAAAAAGTGCTAAGGCCCCATGCACTTCTGCGGCGAGCAGCAGGCGACGAAAACGATAAGTCATGCGCTCCGCAGTCTTGCCGGCGGCACGGAGCGCGGAGCATCTGCCGGCGTCGAATCGATACGAAATCAACGGCGGCGGCAATAACTATGTGAATCATTATTTCCGTCGCCGCTCCAGTGGCGTCGCTCCCCTCCCCCACGGCAAACTCTGCGTCCCTGCCTCATGGTTAATGATAGGGCAGCCGCTTCACCGCAAAAGTCTGCGGAGGCCCAACTAATGCAGAAAGGTATCACTCGGTTCCTTTTGAAGAGCAAGAAAGTGACCACCCACCACAAAGTTTGGATAAAAAAGAGCGAAAAGAAGAGGAGAAACCTAGCCGAAGCTTACAATCTTAGCATATCTGACGACGTCCTTGCGACTCCTTGTATCCAGTAGCGGTTCGCAATACCTATGGTAAGGATTTAGAGTAGAGAATAGACAGTAGTTCGCTGGTGGGAATCAATATACGTTGGATCGATCGAAAATCCTACCATATATAATATCTTCGGATAATTGGATGATTCGGATAATGCTAATTTCACAGACTCCAGATTTTTGGATGATTCGGATTACGGCGATTTCGCGGGTCCCGGACTTTGGATGATTTTAAGGCCATTTATTTTTGCACCGAATTTCGGATATCCGAACCGGATATCTGATTCGAAAATCGGATGATCGATTCGGATATCCGAAATCCGGCGGAGGCTACTGCGCGACCTGCAAGAAATTCTTCGACAGTGTATGGTGACTCAGTGGCATTAAGAAATGGAAATACAAGCGTGTAGAAAGATGTGATTACTTACTAGCTTTCTGCAGAGACGCCCTGACAAGCACGAAATGTTGAAGTTTCAAGGGAGAACATAGTGGAAGACAGAAAAACCTAAACAGCAAAGCACCCAAAGATGAAATAAAAAGAAAAGATTGTATACCCACGTAGAATGAAACAGTTCATTTCATACACTGGATCCGAATCCAATCCGGAAATATAAATCTAAATATAATAGAATTCCGCATGTGCTGCACAGCTCGGACAAGTGTATCAATCGGATCACGACATTTTCAGAAAGCCAGGATCTTAGGATGATTCAAGTAAGGCTAATTTTCATTAAAACGAATTTTGGGATATTTCATGAAATATTTCATGAATGGTTTTTGTTCGGATCGGATATCCGATTCAGTAGGATGTCGGATTTCTAAGTAAAATCAGTTATCCGGGTCACACAAAAACCTTGTCGGTGTACCGAATTGTCGATTCTTCTTTCTGAGAGGTCCAAAAATCCCACATGGCCTCGTGAACGTGGTACTTACGTAGACTGCACCGTGTTTCTAAAAACGCTATTAAAATGGTAATAAATGGCCTAGAATTTAAGACTGCATGAACTTCAGATATGCTGATGAAATTAGAGCAATGTAGGACCCATTTTAATTTTTTTAATTGACTGTTCGTTATCCGACCACTTTGGTAAAAATTATCCGTTATCCGTTATCGGAGTTTCGAAATTTCGCTATCTTCTCGTCCCTCATCAGCAGTACGCCCGCTTTGCGAAATTTGTTTTGAATTTACTGCTATGCAAGGCTCGCGGTTTCGAACTAGAGCGAAGAATCTGAGCGTTTATCCGATTTTATTCGGATCATGACACCTTTAAAGTGTCCGGATATTTGGATGATACGGATAGCGGAAATTTCGCGGACCTTGGATCCTGTGTAATTTGGATAAGGGCGATTTTGCGGACCACGGATTTTTCGATGAATCTTATACTGTAGATTTCGCGACCACGGGCTTTATGATGATTCGGGTAGGATATTCTAATCGGATGTCCGAAAATGATTCATTCGATGTATAGTAATTAACTCTCTTCTAGGCCTCAATCGAGCTCAGACACGAAAATCGTTTCCATTTATCAAAAACGACTTCTTGCAGAACAGTTTCATTCAAACCGAAAATTTTATTGCGATGCTGTGCGTGTCCTTTAAGAACACAGTTCCAAATCAACGGTCTAAACTTTTTTGTTACTTAGTCACTAGCCAGCGCAAATTGCCACGAGAATGCTATCAACACAAGTTCACCAAACCCGGCCGGCTCGTGCAACGTCGATGGTGCTCTCGTTTTACCTGCTAGTTCCGTTAAAGATTTTGTCTTCCTTTATAAGTGATTTAGATTTTTCTGAGCATTTCAGAGAACAGCGATAGCAGGCAACTATGCAACTATGGCAACCACCACTTCCATGTTTTTAAAGCACTGTGCAACAGAAACGAAAAATTTCTCTTCGTGCCACGCAGAATGTTGAAATCAGCTTTACTACGTCTGACGTTTCGAGGTATCATCGTTATCAAAGGCCTGAAAAAAGTTGGAAAGAAGAGGTGTTTTGCGGACTGTAAATTCATCCAATCAATCGTAATCTTCCTAACCCTGCAGCACTAACGGAATTCCAACAGTGTCCCGAAAATATTACTCAAATACGAACTCAACTTACAGCAGCTTTATCAGCACTGAGAGAGTGCTCTACTATGCGACAACCATTTAGCAAGTGAAACACCCTCGATATACAGAAGTATACGGACTAAGTTGCATAGTAGGGCTAATAAAGCTGCGGTGAGTTGCGTTCTATCGGAGTAATATCTTCATGACACTTTTGGGATTTAGTTAGTGCTGCAGGGTTAGGAGATTAGAGCAATTTATGGGATGAGCGTACAGTGTACAGAGCTGGAGCGGGATTTGCAAGCTTGTTGTGACCGTCTGACGAGGTTCGGACTCAAATTGAACGTCTAGAAGACCGAGTACATAACGACTGACGTGAACGAGTCCGGCTCCATTAAGATTAACGGTACTGAACTTGCACGCACTTCGGTGATTAATACGTTGACGACCGTGTGGCCTGACGTGGCGTCAGGTCACACCCTTTCGGCCGCGTGGGGCCGTGTGACATGATGTCAGGCCACAGTCTTGTAATTTATTTTTCTCGTTAGACTCAGATCTTTCCGAGGAACTTTTTTGTGTCATGTGTGCTTCATCTTTAGACATTGTTGTAAAACGCGTGGTCCACAAAAACAAGTTTTGGTTACTGATTTATTTAGCTTCTCGTCAAGTAATGGCTTCAGCTAACAATTCGTCATTGAAAAATAATCGATAATAATCGATCGGCCTACCGCAGTCGAACACATCGTCATGAAAGCCGGACTCCGTCGCAAAGTTTCACTGATTAGGTGCTTTAAAATCGCTCTTCCAAGCTTCCTTATCCCCATCTTCTGCTTCGGGTTCTATTACTTCACTTTCTGTCCCATCATCGTCGTCAATTGGTAGTACAAGGATATCGTACTCAGCATCAACGTCGTACTGGACCACCTCGTCATTCTCATCATCGCTTTACACCAAGAGACGAATTTTGCGGTCGCGTAGGACCGTGTCATGCCACGCTGTCGGCGTCGCAAAAAATCGGTTGGTCCCACGCGCCAGACACGCGAAGAAGGCGTGTATGGCGCGTGTCAACGTGTTAAACACTGAGATCAGCAATAGCGTCTGACGGCGGTCTGATGGTTGAAGTGAACTCATGTGTGAGTGCAGCTTGGTCCACGTGGCGTTCGTTGACTGGCGCTCTCTTCGACAGGAAGATACCAGAGCATCTGAAGTCGAAGATCTACAGAGCAGTCGTCCGGCCAGTAGCGGTGTACGGCGCTGAGTGTTGGTCTGCAACGGCATATTGGTCAACTTGCCAAAGTGCGCCATCGTCAGACGGAGGACGTCGAGAAATTCCTGGGCGTCAACGATGAGAACGGCCATCTACTGACGAACTGCAAAAGCCAATGAAACGATGGCATGACTACTTGAAGAGAATCTCGACCAGGGTCAAGCTTGAGGTTCGGGAATCGAAGGAGGGGTTGTACTGTAGCCTCGTCTGCAGGGGGTCGTACTCTCCCGGTTTTGGCAAATGATTCTCTCCAATTTCAGATTTTTGGATGATGTTTGCATCTTTTAAAAACTTGTTTTTTCTAGGTGTGACTACGACAATGCGAAGATATACAAGCACTTGCGTTTCTTGGAGTTAAAAAGCTAGGATTGAATATCAAAAAAATAATGCCGATAACTGTTCAGTGAAAAATAAAGATTTCCTGTCTGCAGGTTGAGAGTCAAGGAGAGGTTTTCATTTTTTTAGATTTTCCCAGCACGTCATGGACACTGTAGTTTTCTGCCGGAAGGAGCGACATCTACTTCCAGAATTCTATAAAATTTCAAGTGTTAATTACTGAGGACGACTTAAGTGCTTTCCCTACAAGATTTTGAAGCGCCCTTCGAATCGATGACGATGGCAACTGAAGACTTGCTCGAAAAGAAATTTCTTTCCTCTGCAGCAAACAGAATCAGAAAGTGAAATTGTACCCTATAAAACTTTAAGCCTGTTTGACACACAGTGATAAAACTATGTTTCTCTGAAACGATATTCTATATGATCAGACGTCTCGATTTAAAAAATATCGACACACTAATCACATAAAAGATTTTACTTTTAAAACATGCTTTTTAAAGCATAGAAAACACATTTGCTAAAGCTTTATGATTTTTCCAGGAACCCCAAAAAATCTCCGAGTTACGGCAGTTTACTTGCGGCTACTGTGTTCTCTGGCATGATCGATCGCAATTGAACTATGGATGGACTCCTCGCTGATACTTTTTTCTGTATTTTGAAGGACAGTACTATAGAGAGTGGAATTGTACCATATAAAATTTTAAGTCATGTTTAATATACAGTAAAAACTAAACTTCTCTGCTGTGATGAAGATATGACTGGGATGGATCGCATACAAAATTCTCGTTTTTCTTGAAAAAATTATTTTTTAGCCGAAGCAGATCATCCATACGGATAAAATCCAGTCACAAAAATCTCGAAGTTCTGTTCAACTCACTATGAAAAAAATCATGATTTTCTGGATCGAACAGGTCGATCGACTCGACTTCTGGTCGACTTTGCACCAACGTCATTGGAACGACAAATTGGACGTTCACAGAAATGCTTATAACTAGGTAAGTTTCCCGAATTTTGAAAATTCTACTAGATTTTTAAAAAGATGGTGAAACGCCCTTTCTCACCGTGCAAAAGTCGCTTTCCAGAAAAGGAGTCGTCATGCGTGGCGGTTGGTTCGATTTTGGAGCGAAAATTTGAAGTAGCTTCACAAAAATATTCGTAACTCGACCAATTCTTCAAAGTTTCAAAATTTCACAAGCTTTTCAGAAACTAGGAAAAGAGCCTTTTTCATAATATAAGAAACAGTTTCCAGAAGTTTGGTCTTCATGCGCGGCGGGAGGGGTCCATTTTCTGGTCCAAAAATACATACCGAAAATCGAGCCCTCCCCCTAGCGCGCATGAAGACCCCTACTTGGAAATCGGTTCTTACATGGCTCTATTTTGTTGACCGAGCGGGATCTTTGATTTTCGGGAAAAGAGCCGAGTTATGTTCAAATTTGTGAAGTCGTGAGCTGAATCCTTCACCGTTGTTATCGGTGTGATTTTACGAAAATCTTGGCTATTGAAAAATAGAGGAAACTTGCTTACAATATAATGATCGCTTTCCGAAAAAGAGGTCTTCATGCGCGGCGGGGGGTTCGATTTCTGGTGAATGTTCGGCAAAAATTGATCAGAAAGCGAACCCTCCCCGCTTCGCAAGAAGACCCTTTTTATAAAGAGTGTTTGTAAAAGTAAAGAAGCGCTTTTCCTCTACTTTTTGAGAAGGGAGCGGAATTTTTCATTTTCGGAAACTTAATTGAGTTATGAATATTTTTGTGAGACCACTCCGATGGCGACAGTGAAGGGCCGATCCGAGATTCAGTTCATGACTTCACAAAATTGATCATAACCCGGCTTGTTTCCCGAAAATCAAAGATCCGCTTGGCCAACAAAATAGAGCAAATATGCTTTCTAACAATGTAAGAACTGATTTCCAAGAAAGGGGTCTTCATGCGCGGTGAGGGGTTCGATTTTCGGTACGTATTTTTGCGACAGCGTAGCGCGACTGTCGCGTGCACCCGATACCAGGTTCCTGGTTCAGATTTCCCGCCTAGGCCAACCAAGCCTTCCATCCCTCCAGGGTCGGTGAACTGGTACCAGACTTGTCTGGGA
Organism: Heligmosomoides polygyrus polygyrus; assembly: GCA_947396885.1. Classification (NCBI taxonomy): domain Eukaryota; kingdom Metazoa; phylum Nematoda; class Chromadorea; order Rhabditida; family Heligmosomidae; genus Heligmosomoides; species Heligmosomoides polygyrus. The sequence goes on along the minus strand of OX377204.1, from coordinate 58,517,807 downwards.
AGGATAAAGTGCTGACTTGTCCATCGGCTGGCCACCGCAAGTCATTGTATGGCCAAATACGCATTCATGTCGCCTCCACGACATCCCTTAGAAGTGGAATGCGCTGGCGCATCCCAGAAGGGATTGAGTAACGTCGTCCTTTATCTATTTTATTCTTTTATTTTTGCTAAATGGACCTGAAATTGGACCTTTCTCGCCGCGCATGAAGACCGAATCTGTGGAAACTGTTTCTTAATTGGGAAAAAGGGCTCTTCTAGTTTTTGAAGAGCTTGTGGGATTTTGATTCAATTTTTTTCGCTCAAAATCGAGCCAACCCCCGTGACGACTCCTTTTTTGGAAAGCGACTTTTGCACGGTGAGAAAGGGCGTTTCATCTTCTTTTTGAAAAGCTAGAAAATTTTCCAAACTTCGGGAAACTTACCTAGTTATAAGCATTTCTGTGAACGTCCAATTTGTCGCTCTAATGGCGTTGGTGCAAGGTCGACCAGAGGTCGATTTAACCTGTTCGATCCAGAAAATCATGATTTTTTCGTAGTGAGTTGATCAGGACTTCGAGGTTTTGTGGCTGGGTTTTATCCGTATGGGTGATCTGCTTCGGTTAAAAAATAATTTTTCGAGAAAAGCGAGAATTTTGTATGCGATCCATTCCAATCATATCGTCATCGCAGCTTCGTCATGGCTGTGGAGAAGCTTGTTTTTTGTTGACGATACACAGGGCTTGGATTTTTGTAGGCATCACTTTGATTTTTTATGATGTTTCCTTAGAATGACAGAACATTATTTCCATGGGAATTCCATCGTCCACCATTCGTTTGCCGCCCCGTAACCTATTCGATGGCGCTTCAAAAAATCAAGGAAAAGCATTTAATTCGTCGTCAGAAAGTAGAATTCAAAATCGTAAAAATGGAGGCTCGTAAATTTTCAGCAAAATTCGAACCCCACGCTTGACCCTTATCTCGACAGTAGAGTTTGCTCATCAGCCTATCCCTTGCGTGCCTCCTACGCACGGTCCTGTGCAGAAAATCACTATGGAGGAGACGGAAGCGGCATTGAAGAAGATGAAGCCAAGCAAAGCAACGGGCCCCGACGACATAGCAACCGACCTATGGAAGTTGAGCTGCTGGAATCCTGCTGAGTGGCTAACGAAGTTTTTCAACCAGGTTGTTGCGAAGAGAAGTAGTTGGCAGCAAAGCACGACGATCCCGATTTGGAAGAAGGGCAACCCTGATGAACTGCACGAATTACCTTCCAATTCGCTTGCTGTCGCACAGCATGAAAATTTTTGAGCGAATTGTATATGGACGTATTCGTGACATCGCTCAGCGTTCCAGCAACCAATGTGGCTTCGTAGCGGGCTATACATGCTGCTGGCCTTTTGGTAGAGAGACATCGCGAAAAGCAGAAACCGCTGCACTTTGCTTTTCTCGACTTAGAGAAGCATTTGATCGCGTACCGCGTGAGGTCATATGGTACGACAACACTGCGTTCCCGAAGAGCTTATTGAGTAGATGGACATACTTTACTCTGACACAAAGAGGAGAGTGCGAGCGTCAGCCGACACATCGGCGGAGTTTCCTATCTCCGTCGCTATTCACCAAGGCTCTGGGCTCTCTCCGCTCCATTTCATTGTCGTAATGGATGCCAATTCGTGAAATCTACTGAATCCTGCCCCTGGACGCTGCTGTATGCAGATGACGTAATGCTTCCAAGCGAAGACAAGACCGAACTTGAGCGACAAGGGCAAGCATGGTGGAACCGCTTAGCGATATTCGGGCTCAAGCTAAACGTCAAAAAATCTGAGTACTTGACGACAAACGTAAACGGAATCAAGTTCATTGAGATCAATGGCACTGCGCTTGTACGGATGAGAAACTTCAAGTACCTTGGATATGCAACTGCGTCTGATGGTAGTCTGACATTCGAGGTGAACTCGCACGTGAGCACAACGTGGTCCAAATGGCGACTACCGGCGTTTTATGCGAAAGGAAGATACCGTAACGCCTTAAATAGAAGACATATAGAACCGTCGTCGACCAGTAGCGATGTATGGAGCTGATCGTGAGTGCTGGCCCGCAACTAAGGAGGTTGAGACTCGCCTCAGCGCAATAGAGACGAAAATGCTGCGCTGAACGGCTGGTGTTACGCGTCTGTAAAGCATTCGCAACGATGAAATACGTCAGAGATTTGGAGTCGCTCCAATTGCTGGCAAGTTACGTGAAGCTCGCCTTCGATGGTATGGCCACGTACTTCGAGCTGGTGGTGACACTTTTCGTAAGATTCGCGTTAACATAGATGTGCCCGAAAAACGGCCTAAAGGGCGGCGGAAGCAGCGTTGGCTTGTTACGATGCATGTGGACCTGAAGGTTGCTGGTATACACCCCGATCAAGCATTTGATTGTTTAAAGTGGCGTCACCATACCAGAAGACCGAACCCCGCCTCGAAGCTTTACAAACGCTGAAGAAAAAGAAGATTCAATGTATTTCTTTTCAGCGTGGCGTCATTATATTATCGGAACAATTTCATGTAGATTTATAGATGGTGGGCTCTCAATCTTTTCTGAGTAGTAACCAATATCTCTGAATAGCAGCCTTTCCTCGTGACACTTCCTATCTTGGGCCACACGATGTAATTAAGGTGTTCTTCCTATGGAAACCATGACATAGATGGCAGCTGCAATTGATGATGAGCAAAGCCATCGAGAAGCCTTCAGTGCTGGTATTTATTTACTTACCAGATCAACTAGATTTATCCATCTCTAGTTGATTTTGTACGTAAATAAATAAAGGAACAATGTAACGTCAGTAGAGACCCATTAATGGGTTGCATAAATAGATATTTCGAGATTAATTTCATTTATTTAGTGAGCATCAAGAAGTTCGTTCCAGATCAACTAGAGATGGATAACTCTCTCTGCAACATGTGCCGTGAGGATGACAAATGCCTCGCAACCTTAATGGCTAAACTACGTATTCGACGTTGTGTAGTTGGTAAGTTTATGTCAACAAGTTTCAACAGAACGTTTTTTAACAATAGACTAGCTGTCCTGCAGTCGAAAATTCTTGTACGGACTCAAAAGCTAATGTCACAAGGGAACATCGATATTGTGGAAAGCTCACACTACAAGTCTGAATTAAATCACAGCCTATTTTTCCTATATGGCATTAAGGAATGGGATGAGGTATTCACAGTAGAATTAATCTTTATTATATGGCAAATTGTGCAAAAGCGATCGGTATACTCGTTGAGTAATAGATGTTGAAAAATTGTAATGTAGGAATAGCGTGTTGTGCCAGCATTGTGAACTGGGGTAGAGCTGCTATTCGAGACCATTAATTCAGAAATCCGGCCATAATGGACGACATGATGAATCTTATCATATCCCTACCTCTCTTATAGATTTACATGTCCGGTTCGCGCCTTCCAATTCTCCTGAAATGCTCTGCGTGTGGTTCGAAAACGGCGGCAGCCAAGCATTTTGTGTACTGTAACATATCGGTCTGATCAGTCGCTGATATGATGATTATCATGCAGTGACAAAAGGGCCACCATATAAAGACTATTTTGGAATGGTTTGTAGTTTATCGGTCGTCGGCAAATAAAGCTTTTATCGTTCATCAAATCTACTCCGCGCCAGACAGAGCTCAACAGTGGCGATCAGGATCAAGAACCTACCAGTTGGTAAGATGGCAACTTTTTCGGAACAATTTCAGCAACTGCTGAGTAGTCTTGCTATCACAATACAAGGTGCCACAACAATGTCGCCTATCCCCCGAGAGCTTTGGCTGCAGATCACGCCAAGCAGTTCGATACTCTTGCCGGACGGATAACTCCTTTCTCACACGACGTTTCGTTCGAAGCTTGTGGTTAACCGACATGAGGACATTTTCACCGTGGACGCAAGTCGAACCATAAAAAGTGCGGCGTTTGCTGCAGAAATTATATGTTGTTTCCAGGAATTTTCCAAGTATATTCTTCCTAAATGCCGAGGGAAGTATCTTTTGATTCATCGATTCAAGATCCAAAAGATGATTTTGCCATATATGCCAGAGATGTTAATCGTGAGTGCGCCAAACTCAAGCCTTCGGAACGCAACGATAACCACTTCAAGTGTCTAATTTAACTTTCGTTTGTGCACTTCAGTCGCCCGAAGGCGCCTTCGACAAACTGAAACTGGTCGTCGAAATCGAACAGATAGTCACTGCACTACTCAGACTTATACCGAGGAATGCAAGCGATTGCTACATCGTTGTATCGACATCAAAATGATTGAAGAAGGCAGACTAGCAATTCGTTCGATTGGTGCACCACCGAGCCCTATACTGAAGCCTCAAGATGATACTCGCAGTGCGCGTTATCAGTTCAAAAACAACAGCCCCAGCGAAATTCATCCCAATCGACGCAAAAATTTCTACAAGACACTTCCTTCACCATGCGGAAACTGGGGTAACAAGCACTTCGTCAGGGACTGCACTTTCCTGAACCATGTGTGCCTACAACGCTACTCTACAGGACCCAATAATGGCTTGTGTTCCTCATCCAAGCGTCACCTAAGACCCAAGTAACCTCCACGTCACAACCATTCCATACAAATGTAGGAGATAACAGCGGATGCGGTATTGAGAACCTTGAATATCGACAGCAATCGATATCGACGTTACGCCTCATTCAAAATGGACACACTTCAGCAACTTTCAAGTTGGTACTGCATCAGACGCCACCGTCATCAATAAACAAAAGGAACGTTCTACGTTGCCAGCATCACAGCCTGCTGGGAGCGGAATGGATATCGAAGATTGGAATGTACTCAATCAAGGACATCTTGCCTACCACAGATCCAGGCCCAACCGATCCCATGTCTTTTGTTACGACAAGCAACGACGAAGAGAAGAACTACAGCGACGGCGTACACAGGCATTTGAGTCTGTCCTTCCTTTACAAATATTCCGAAGCATCCCACCAGCTAAAAACCGTAGTCAAACCCGTCCTCCGCAGAAAACGCCCAGTGTCCTATGCAGCTCAAGATTGGTGGAGAAGAAGCTCGACCGACTACAGTCATTCCCGTCATCTCAAAGGTCAATATTCCAACTGGGCAGCCCCTATTGTGACTGTTAAGGAATCTAACGGCACCCTCCGCATATGCGCAGATTTTTCCACAGGTCTCAACAACGCCCTCAACCTACCTCAATCCCCGCTCCCTCTTCCAGAACACATACCATTTCCACGTCGAATTGGGCACTTCTCAAATCAAATTGGACACTTCAAACCAATTTGGACACTTTTCACGTCAAAATGGACACTGTTCCCGTCACAATAGACACTATTCTAGCGATAAGCTAGCCTAAGACTTTTGAAATCAAAACGAACTCTTCCAAATCGAAGTGACCTTCAGGGCGTTTGACATACAGACTCACTAAATTGGTTAGATTAAATTTTTTCAAGAAAGTTTAGTATATATTTCTTTGGCATTTTTTTAGTTCACCTACCCCAATATGTGTAATAATTTTATAAAAACTTTGTTTTAAAAAAATACATTTTATTTTATTTCAAAGCGCAAACCAGCAATCAATTAGTGCATTAACTGGATCGAGCCATGCACTTAAAAAGTTTACCGCACTGTTCAATTGGTTGATAGTGCAAACACTGCTTGCATGCAGCATCAAAGTGAGGATATGTGTTTTTTACGATTGTTTATGGTGCACCGTTGCAGGTGTGAAACTTCGCGCGATCAGGAATTTTGCTATCTTTCGAATAAAAATCGCGATGTTTACGATGAGGGCACGGTGCAATCTCTGTTTTAGCACAAAAAGTGGCGGCCTTACTGCTCTTCCAGGAAAGCTTCAAATCGTTGTTTTTCATCAAAAATACAAATTTTATAAAATTTCAAACAAGGTGTTGACTTATTAGATGAATTAACACTTCAAAGAAAGTCATGCTAAAATTTTCCTTAGGCAAGAAATTATTCTCGCCTTTCTGGAAGGTCTCAAGTTTAATGTAGAAGAAGCTCATTTCAATTTGGAAGATTTTGCCTTGATTTCAAAAATCTTAGGCCAGCGTAGAAGAGCGTTCAAATTGGCATGAAATGTGAACAATTTGATTTGAAAGGTGTCTAATTTGGTTCGAAAAGTGCTCACATTGATTTAAAAAGTATCCAATTCGACTTGAAAATGGTATATATCCCGAGTTTAATGAAGGCAGCTAATCTCTCCTACATCGACTTCGCGGACCCATAACTCCAGATCCCACAGTCATACAGTCCAAAGAGCTCTTGACCTTTGACTTCCACCGTGGTCTCTTCTAGTATAGCCCGTCTGGATGTTACACCGCCGGCGTTGCTTCTCGCAGTTACACCCACGATATACTTGTTGTCAATCAGCACTCACCCGGTGCAATCGGGATGACTCCTGATACTACGCATAAATGCTGATTGTGAGATCAAACAACGCTGGTGATGTAGTTAGATGGATGTCTAGTTGCAAACAAAACTCCTACCTCGACTCTCGCTCGAAGTAAGAGTTTTGTTTGCAACTAGACATCCCTCTAACAGCATATAACCTCTATAACACCATTTCTATTTCAACAAAGAAATTGAACATTTCCGGTCCTTCCACCTACTCTGTGAGCTTTAGGATCCGAAACGTCGTTCCTTCTAGTTGACGTTTACTCTAGTTGTCGGTAATTCTTTCGATATTTCACATTCGGCGACCAGGTTTGGCCTCTCTAGTTGTGCTCTTGGTTTAGGTTATGAACGATCCAAAACAGGACCATCTACTATTTATTCAAAAATGCGACCGAACAGCAAGGACCTGATCGTTGAGGTTGTACAGCCACAGCTTGTGTGGTGGTATGGGGGTTGGCTGGCAGAGGTTTCACAATTGGAGCTAGTTTTCAGAGATCCTGTCTTCCAAGAAAGGGAACTGCACTCTGAATATGGGATCTGCCTTTCGTTTGATATAGATTGTTGAGATTACTACTTTTAGGAGGCGTCCCGGTGATGAGCAAACGCTTCGAGCCAGTGGCACTTCGACAGATTCTCCTTGACAGCTACTTGAACAAACTTCGATAAATTCGTATGCGCTTTATAACGGCTGTGATCCTAATAAGTGACTTGTGTATGTTCAGAAGACGGCTACCATCGGATGTCAGCTAGTAAATGCGATATGAAGATGCGAGTTTGCAGTTCTCAAACACACGCAACATGACGACCGTATCCAAGTAAAGTGCTGCGCATCATACTTCTTCATGATCGGCACTGCACATTAGTTCTGCGAACACTAAACTGGGCACGTCTGCCTGGAATAAATTAGTCGAAATCGCTTTAGAAATAGAGAATTGCAGCCAATGGGCTTTTCAGATAACACCAATGACTAGTTGAGAAATGCGTTCAGGTAGCCCGTAATCGAAGATTTTTTTCATTTTGCGTCAATGACATAGGCTTTACTCTGAATTCAGTACCGGACGCGTCTTTTGAGTAGATGCCGAAAAAACCGCACTTTTGCGGTTTTTGCGTCTTTTTGACATAACTCGGACTCTTTTTGCTACAGAGGGTTCCTGGCATGACGAAACACTTTACGCCATGCTTAAGATGCTCCGAGAACGTGCAAGCCCTGGGATATAAACTTCTCCAATAGCAAAAAGTCTGCTCCAACCATCTTTGACTGCCCACTGCGAAAATGCGGTGGTTTGGCGAAGTTGCATATATGATTGTATAGATCTCGAGGAGACAAATCGAACAGTAGTAACCGTTTCTCAAAAAAACCTCAAATTAGAGGAATTGTGAGCATGCGACGGTTTTCGACGCCTTGCGGCCGACAACTCGTCCGCGGCCCGCCTTCTCAATGGAGCGCAAGTTTTCAATTTTAGCCATTTTTGATTTTTCATATGAATGTATCATGTATCAAACGTTAGAGCTCCTTCTCATGAGCTCAAATATACTCTTGCTTTTTCAAACGGATGACATTAGGGTGAGTGTCTCAGCGTTCAGTGTCGACTCACTTGTCCTAATGCCACGCGGACTATTTCGCCTCAAATTACACTGTTTATTTATTTATCACCTTTATTCTAAAATACTACAAAAATTGTTAAAGGATGATCTCACCAAATGCGCTACTGTGCACAATCTCTGAGACTTGTGGAAGGGAGCACGTGAGGCGGCGAACTTGAGGAGTCGAAGACTGTCCGTCCGAAGACGAGAATGTCGCTACCAAAGCCGAAGCCGCTCCTCCTGCTCACCACAAACCTTTATGCTGTACTGATGTACAAAAAAGATCAATTTGGTCGACTTAGTCGACACTCCGGCCGCGTTGATCACTCGTTTGACTGCAAGTGATCCAGTTCCTCGAGTACGTGATCCAGCTCCTCGATCGTTCGGTTCAGTCGCTCCCGCACTACGATCCTTGCATCTGGTACTGGGCACAGCGCACGATGATGACCGTCGTTGAGGATGAGGTCTTCCACCCTTGTCCCTCGAAGTTTTTCGCAATACCAGCACTTACGGGGTGGGAATTTGCAGCGTCCTGGCAAACATCCTTCAAGGCAATGTGGACAGATACCATGGGTTCTGACGATGTGGTATCTGTACTCGCTTTCGATGACTAGTGGGCAGGAATCAGAGTAGTGCCTACCGATGTCGCCACAGAACGCGCACTTGACGTTGCAGTCAACACCTCGTGAAAACTCTCCGATATTTCTGAAAGCAAAGTTTCGCAAGACGTCCTCATATTTAGCGCTTTATCCTCCCCAGACAAGCCTGGTACCAATTCACCGACCCCTCCGGGGTCGGTGAATTGGTACCAGGCTTGTCTGGGGAGGATAAAGCGCTGACTTGTTCATCGGCTGGCCACCGCAAGTCATTGTATGGCCAAATACGCATTCATCTCGCCTCCACGACATCCCGTAGAAGTAGAATGCGCTGGCGCATCCCAAAAGGGATTGAGTAACGCCGTCCTTTATCCTTTATCCTTATCATTTCCGCTCGCTGGTTAGCAGCATTTGGGTTAACTTGTGCAGTTTCTTGTCGTCTCTCTGCCATCATTTCTTCGAGCTGACCAGCAAGTTGAACTTGTGCACCTTGTTCTTCAGGTATTGCTTCCTCTTCAATTTCTTCGAGCTGACCAGCAAGTTGAACTTGTGCACCTTGTTCTTGAGGTATTGCTTCCTCTTCACCTTCAACCTCCTCCATCATTCGTTCGAAATAGGTATCATCATCTTGAGCTTCTTCTTCCGCGGGCTCCCACACAGTCGACTTCCATTCACTTCTTAGCACTGACCTCTTTGCTTTATCTGTAGCGTCTACGACGACTACTATTTCGCTCGGGTCCACTACATCCTTGTTTTGAATATCCATTGCCTGTAAGGCCTCACGAAGTCGTTTCAGTTCGCTCCTTTGAGCATTCGGTCTCTCTTTTAGCTCGGCTACTTCCTTGGATGATGACTGTCGGCCCAATGTCGGGTCTTCTCTATGGATACGTAGCAACTGTCGTCGGTGTGCTTCGGGCTCACGTTCGGGGTTGAAATCGCAAACCTTCCTTTCCGCCGTCGCGTTTTCCCTACCTAGCTCCTCGATTGTTTTTTCTAGTCCTTTCAGTCTGTCGTAGACGAACCTGAGGACAGTTTTTGGATCAACTTCGTACTTGTGTCGCCGGTTCAACCATCCCTCTCGATGAATAGCATAGAGCCTATCCATCCTCGCATGATCTTGGTAGAGGCGGTCGGTGAAAACATACCGCGTCATGTACTTGAAGATCGTCTCCCTCACTACCTCGAGCGAGCGCAGTAGGTGTAGAGAGCGGAGAGCTTGCTCTCCATTTCCCGCCAGCACGAAGTTTTCGTCGCCTTTAGAGAAGTTCCAGTCATTTAGTAGAACTTGTGCATAGCTGATCTGTCGATGTAATGCTTCAAGTGTAGTCTTCAACTCGTTTTCATATCCACTCGCCGTCTGGTTGCGGATCTGGATGTACTTGAGTAGATAGCCGTAGTCGCCCTCGACGTATGTAACTTGTTCTTCTGACATTCTGAAATAATAACATATAAGACGTGAGGACAACTTTACTAAAAACTAGCTCTATAGCACTTGATAGTAACGTTAAGGCTACCGCTACATGATGAAACAGTCTTCTATATGTATTTCCCGTGTCTTCTATATGCGTTCTTATGAAAAATTTGGCAGGATATGCGAAAGAAGAAAGGTATTGGGAGAGTAAGAGTCCAAAAAATGCACCGGATTATCCACGCTGTAATCCTCAGCTCACAGGCAGAAATGACCACATATGTGATTGCAAGAAGTAGAATAAGTCCAATTATAGCCGCGATTATTGTTTTATACCACTGAAGAAATACGTCCGTAATATGCCAAAAATCGGGCAAATGGATATCTGATTCACTGTTTGGTGTTCCTGATAGCCACTTGTTAGCGAGAGATTCTGCGCTGTGCGTGAACTTGAGGATTCCGCTTATTTCGAAATGAGAAGCTACTCTACCACAGGAAACCGTGCATTTTTGATATATTCGGGCGCGATTGAAACTAAATCGTAGTACGGTACTTTTCCCTTTCGGATCGCAGTCTACCGAAACTTGTGGTGTCGCAGACCACTTTAGCTTGAGTGACTCTTGATGACGCACAGGTCACCGCCGCCGTCGCGCCTTTGGCACACTTGTAGCAGCCGCTCAGTATGGCGTTGCCTATTGAGCAGATGGCGTCATCTACTGCCACGTCTGTTCTCATATTCCCTTCCATTGCCACTATTATTTCTGCTGTCGTCATTGTGGAAACTAATGCCTGTATCTGACCTTCGCTGTTTTTTCTAAAGGTGAGTGATGGCCAGACAACCGGCAATCGGCGTCGTAAGTTTTGCATCCATGCTGAGATATTTAGATCTTTGTACTTGCAATTTGCTTGGGTTTCTGCGGGATAACAGGCGCGGTTATCTATTAGTTCGCAATTAAGTTTTTCTGCGTGTGACTTGTCGTCGCATTTTAATGGAGGTCTCAATTGCGGATCCCATAGAGCGGTAGAGTTTCCGTCGAAAATAAACAGAGAATTTAGAATTGGTAGAGGTGCGGTTTTTACCAGGGCTAAAGTCAGTATAAAAGAGTTCCACGCTACTGGTTCATTAGGCTTCATAAACGCTGTGTAAACTTGTTGTTTCTTATTCAAAATATCAACATGAGAGAACTTGAATTTAGCTGCTTCAGCCCATCGATTACATTTAAATATTCGTAAACTTGTGGGGATTCGGGTGTCACGTAAATACAGTTAAAGAGACACCCAGAGCTCCAATAAAAACAATCACATCCAGGTCCTCCGCAGGACTCTACGCACATAGTGACGCCAGGATAATCGTTTCCCTTTTCCAGTTTAGGAATGATAGCACTTGTGTTGATTCCGGCGCATTTTTGTCCCATGCATGAGCCCGTATGGGGACACCTTTTGCTGCTAACCACATGGTATGCGGTATGCCGTGTGAAAAGCATCGTCTCCGGCTCGCACAAAAGCGAGAGGGTTTTCCATTTAACCCTAATTTCATGAATAGAAGCGTTTCCACGGAGTAATTTGAAACATGCCTCTTTTTTGAATGCGCTGAGCTTGAGAGCCTCCGAAAGGCGGACGTTGCATATGGTCCCGTGATCGGATGTTTCGCATAATGTAGAGGAGTGCGAAAAGATATCAACTTGCTGACAACTTTCGATTTATTTTAGTAGCAGAACTGCTGAGAAAATCATCGCTAGAAGTTCGACAAGATCTATAGTTCGGTTCCGGTTTCTTCTGTTTCTCCTCATGATTCTCTGGAATATTACGCGAAATAGCTGGCGAAGACTGTGCCAAAGAAAACTTGTAAGGACTCGTACTGGTATCCCAAGTGCCAGGGGGATATAGAGAAAGACGTAACACCCTGTTATGAAGAAGTACGCTAAGAGAGCGATACTCGGAATGGCTCCCAGAGGCCAACATTCGGGGTTAAAAACAACTGCTGAGCAGAAAGTACAGTCTAGGTGGTCGCACAATGGCGCTGGTGGACATATTGTCTCTACTGTTCCCGGTTTGAGCAAACTTCCAATGTACTTGGTGTTCGTGGAGTGCTACTTGTGGTGGAAACTGCACGATGTCTTCTCTTTTCGGGTTTTCGAACGTCTTGCAGAAGCCGTCTGCACAGATTTCATAGGGACTTTGATCGTGGGTAGATAGTTTTACGCCGCCCTGAATACATTCGATAGAACGTATCCTTTCAGAGCTCGCGGCGGAGGACGATCCTATTATAGAGCAAAGGACGAGAAAGAGTGAGAGGATCATTGGAAACTGTATCACTGTCAAACCAACGTCGTAATTGACTCCTTTCCGCGGGCGTAAATCGTACCGATGTGATGCGGTCTCCATGTCTTTAGTCCTGTTATCTTTTTGACTTATTTCGGTCTCGTTTCCTTCACCCTTCGAGTTGTTCTCCTCCATCTCGAGTGGAATCAATTGATTTACCGGTCTCCTTATTGTACGGCGTGATGGAAGGATGACCATTGCTTCACGAGTAACACCGGTTCGATTGACTAATTCTTGAATTCGTCCCATTTTCCAACAGTGTCGCGGCTGAGTTGAATCTTGTATCAACACAATCGTATCCTTTTTGAGACAAGAACTTGATCCTCTCTTCTTCGTTATCTCTAGTTGATGCTTTTCTCTTAGAGATGAGAGGTATACAGTTTGCCAAGTCCGCCAGAGCCTTTCGGTGAGCCGACAAGAGCTTTGAAGCGCCTGCACAACTTCCATCTTCGTCCTTAGGGCAGATCGTTCTTCTGGTGGTAGAAATGATGGATCTTCTTGTTCGTCATTTGGGCGATCTAAAGGATATGGCACTTCAAACTCGTTTTGCAGGAACTCGATTGGCCGTAGAATTTTTTTCGGATGGTGAATCCGATTCCATATACAGTAAGGGTCTTGTATTGAGCAGGTTTTCGATCTCAGCGAGAACTATAAGTAGCTCGTCGTGTGATGGTGTAGTTTTTTCCGAGCGACTTATGTAGTGAAAGTTTGACTGACTTTATTAGTCGTTCATATACCCCTCCTTGCCATGGCGCATAAGGCGTATTGTAATGCCACTGAATTTCTCTATTCGCAACTAGGTTTTCCACTTGTGGGTCTGATTTTGGCGTACCGCGGCGACTAAAAAATCGTCGTAGCATCCTAAGAAAGGCGTCAGTTGTGAGGTCTGTAACTGCGTCAAGATGTAAAAGGCGCGTAAGTAAGCAGGTCACTATGCATCCATAAATTTCCCTTCAGTCCCGTCTGATTGGTGAACGGTTAAAAGACCGAAATAGTCCAAACCAACATGTGCGAATGGTCTTGAGCGGGTTACTCGTCGTTCCGGTAGGTCGCTTTGCAAGGGATATTTGTATGGTAAATTGTTGAACTTCTGGCATTAAACGCATTTTGGTATCATGTGTGTTACTTGTGATCTTAGTTTTGGAATCCAGAAGTGCTGTCGTACCAAAGACATTGTGTGACCTATTCCAGGGTGACCAAAGCTGTGCCTGTCGCGGATAATTGATCCAGCCAACCACGAATTTTGCAATATAATGAGCGGGTACTTTACTGTTGAGCACAGATCGCTTTTCCTAGCCTCCCGAAACATCTTAGAAGGCCTTCGTGGTCAGGTTTCACGTTTAAATGGTGCATACCGCGTAGAACTGACGGGGTGATCTTAGCCCGCTGATGATTTCGGACTAAAAAATTTTCCGCATTCGCTATTTCCTTTCCAGATAGATTGGTACTACTGTCCGTATTAATAAGGGTTGAGGAAACTTGAATAGAGGGAGAGTTTCTTTGATTCACCCTTGTGATTAGAATAGCTATGAAGCGGAGTACGCGTGCAATTATTCTTTTTATGCTAAGGAAGTTGCGACCTGCTAACCCCCTAAAGAGTTCGATGTCGTGCTGGTCTTGTCCAGTCTTTTTCCGGTTTGTGAACAGAACTTCGTTGAACTCCTGCAGGGAACGTTGCGATACTTCCTTCTTGCTCAGGGACAAAATTTTGCACTGTTCTGTCCATTCCTGTAACGGTCTGCCGAGCATCACCGGGCCGTTCCACCAAAAGTTATCGTGCAATTCAGCCTTCGTTAGTCCACGAGTTGCGCAATCGGCAGGATTAACTTGTGTTGCGACGTGCCCAAAAGATACTTGATATCCCAGAGACTCTAACCAGGGAATGCCGTCAGCTTCCCATGGAACTTCGGGATGAGACCTATATCACGTGAAAGAACTCGAGACGCTGATCACAGATATATAGACCAAATTTGCCAAATGGGTCTCCTGAGCGAGTTATGGCCGGCGGAAGCTGCCATGTCTTCCATGTGTTAGGCGCGCTCAATCAGCATTGGGCGCAGTATTGCGCGGTAATCAGCGGTTCGGCTATTAGCGCCGTCAGCAGCGGCGGCGCAGTGGTAGGGTGCTCGCTTCACAGGATTGAGGTCATTGGTTCGGTTCCCGTCGCTGGCGGATTTTTCGCATTTTGTAACTTATCTTCGACGAGGACCTATAAATCCATTTTTAGCACATTTTTGAGCGAACGGCTGATGGCGACTTGCATTTACGTCTATTTGAAAACGGAAACGTGTTTCAGGTAAAATGTTTTATTCATGACGTGAAGCAAGTCAAAAATTCAAAGCAAAGCGAAAATAAAAAGTAAAAATGAAATCAAAAATCAACTTAATGAACATAACAAACAAAAAGTAAAGGCACTAGTTAAAAGTTCCGACTCCACCGACACGACATCGGTCGAGAAAAAATTGCGCTGAAACTTTGTCTAGGGGGGTTATTTGGGGTGCTGATCACGAATCTGACATCCGTTTTTCACGATTCGGTCGGAGACCACCCATACCGTTAACAAGGGTGGTCCAGGCAGGGTCACCGATTTCGCTGAAACTTCGTCGAGGGGGGTTATTTGGGGTGCTGATCACGAATCTGACATCCGTTTTTCACGATTCGGTCAGAAATCTCCTATACCGTTACTACGACCGTTCGACCGAATTGTGTCTGTGGAGTCGGAACTTTTAACTAGTGCCAAAGTAAAATAAAATCAAAAATCAACAAAACTTAATCAAGATAATTAAACGTATTGAAAATGAACTACTTCTACACATATAAAAGTCGACTACAATCTCTGTTCGAACCTTCCTCAACACTGATGGAACAACGGAAAAAATGTGTGAAACAAACATGCTCTTCACAAATTGCACACCTTATGCAAGCTGTCTCCTTACAATCATTGACGAAACAGTCAATCGTACCAAAGTTAAACAAATATTCACCAGGGGTAACAAACGGTCCTGGATGATCATCAACATATCCTGCCTTGTACCATGAATATTTCAAGAAGTTCGAAAATCTAGGGGCGCAAAACATTCGGTATATTTGCAATATAACCTTCAATATATTGTCCCTCTGCGTCATATTAAATGCCACGTTGTTTACCATCGCGCACCTCCTAACCCGTTTCATAACATTTTTCATTGGACCGAAGAAAAAAACGTCCAGGGGTTGGATCAGCGACTTAGCTCCGGCAGGAATGTTGCGAACCGTTATCTGACAGCCTGGAACGATGCATAACAAAAACTAGACAACAGAGCACTTTAATAGATAGTTTTACACACCTTCAGGTGCAGCTTCCTTAATCCTGCCGATGTCACGAAAAGACGACCACGAGTCCACAATAAGGTATGCCTCTTGAATATCCCTTGTGTGAAATACACAAGATTTTATCCAGTCCACCATGAGCTCCTTGGTCATTATATGTGATGTATTCGCTCTGACCACAAGGTTTGAGGCTTCAAAGTGACCTGGCGTGGGAAGGCTCCTTGCTTTTCTTGAAGAACCACGTACAGCTTCTCTCCCAACGTCAGCATAAAAGAGCGGAAGTACGGTGTACGCATGTGTCATCGCTACCCTGCTTTCGACAATTCTCTCAACCTAAAAACTAGTACTAATTCGATCAGTAGCCGGAAAGAGCACCACCGTAATATGTCGTCGTTGCAGAAACAAGCCAGTGGCCTAGTCTGCATATCATCCTTAACGACTCGTACAAATTGTTGCGCCTTCAGCTCAATTTCGTCACGGCTTCTGTAGGCCTTCTTGGTGATGAATGCTGTTATCCTCCTCGATACAATGCCTTAACGCCGTTTGAAGGATGATATCCAGGTCGGACATGCCTTGAATTTCTCGGCTTGATTTTGCCGACACAAGTCAAGTGCCATCAGCCGTAGGTTTTCGTCGTGCAAGGTAATGCCTAAACTTTAATTAGACTACTAAAGTTTATACTGCAACAGAAAGGATACCAAGTAGTCAGGTAGGGAGAAATGTCCACTTTCGGCCATTTTCTTTCTAACTTCTACATACAGAAGCTCTCCAATCATTTTTATCTGCGCAGATCGACGGACCCTTGCTGCCATTGCTTACTTCTGCTCATGCTCAATCCTGCGGAGCTTTCTCAAGAGATCCTCTTCTTTAATCCATCGAAATCTTGAGTTCATACTCGTCCAGGAGCGGTATCCTTTTGAAGAACTTCTGCAGTGCTCGAGAGCCTTCGCTACCTAACCTCAAAAAATTGGCATTACGCATAGAGAAAACATTATATGTAGGTTACAAACATACTTGGTCTGGACCTATAGCCGAAGTGCCAAAGTAAACTTCGTTCGCACTCGTTATGCATCCATCCTCGCCATCACTGTAGTCCTAGACGGAGTCGTTATCAGTGGTATCGCCCGCATCCAAATCTTCATCCGTCTCGATTTCTATTAATGTTGCAGCACCCTCTAGCAGAATAGCAGCGAACCTTGCGGCAATCTTCCTTTTTCGCGTGTAGCCGCACTACTATCCTCAGGCGATCCAAATTCAGAGACCAGAATGGAGACGACCCTTGCTGGAGAAAAAGGCATAGCGAATGAAGAAAAATCAATGGCACATCGAAGCTTTCAAAATTGATTTATCAGGTCAAACATTTGGCCTACTTGCTGGATTACGCATGAAATTAGAAGCCTTTTAGCGTAAGTTTAGGCTTATGACAGTTGGTTTCAGATTGTGAAGAGCAGATTTGTTTTACACATTTTTTGCATTGTTCCATCAGTGTTGAAGAAAGTTTGAACAGATATAATTAATTTTTGATACGTATAGAAGTAGTTCATTTTCAATATATTAAATTATGTTGATTAAGTATTGTTGATTCTTCATTTTATTTTACTTTTTATTTATTATGTTTATTAAGTTTTGTTGATTTTTAATTTTAATTTTATTTTTTATTTTGTTTTGATTTGAATTTCTGACTTGCTTCACGACATGAATAAAACATTTTACCTGAAACACGTTTCCGTCTTCAAATAGACGTAAATGCAAGTCGCAATCAGCCGTTCGCTCAAAAATGTGCTAAAAATGGAATTATATGTCCTCGTCGAAGATAAGTTACAAAATGCAAAAAAGCCGTCAGCGACGGGAACCGAACTAATGACCTCAATCCTGTGAAGTGAGCTACCTACCACTGCACCGCCGCCGCTGCTGACGGCGCTGATAGCCGAACCGCTGATTACCGCGCAATACTGCGCCCAATGCTGATTGAGCGCGCCTAACACATGGAAGACATGGCGGCTTCCGCCGGCCATAACTCGCTTAGGAGATCCACATAGCAAATTTGGTCTACATATCTATGATCAGCATCTCGAGCTCTTTCACGTGATATAGATCTCATCCCGAAGTTCCATGGGAAGCTGGCGGCTTCCTTGGTAAGTGACAGGTTATTCTGCCAATCTCTATCAGCCTATTGAATATCATGATTCCTACCTCTTTTAGCGCTCTATGTTGTATCCAGTTAAGCACTACTTCGGAGTCTGTCAGCACAAAAACTTGTTTGATTTTCAGAACAGACCGAACTTGTACTAATACAGAATTTGTTAGTCTCATAGCGAGTGTCATCGCGTCTAGCTCCATCTTTGGTATGGTAGTTTTTGACTTCAGCGGAGGTAACTTGCTTTTTGCCATAAGGAGATTGCAAATATTACCAGATCGCAGATAGACGCAACTTGCAATGGCTTCACTACTAGCGTCAGCGAAGGTCACTATCGCTACTTCTGATTGTTTATCTGTCAAAAAACGTGGGATATTCTTTTTGAATCCATGTATCTCGCAGATTTGAATCCACTTGTTCGTCATCTGCTGGGATAAAGTAGAGTCCCAATCGCATTGGTCTTGCCAGAGGGAGCGTAAAAAATCTTGATTCTGGGCAGTAATGGTACTAACCACCCAATAGGATCGTAAATGGAAGCTAGTACGCTGGCTACATAACGTTTTATGACCTGCGTAGTTGGCGAAATATGACACGAGATCTCTAGAGAATCCGTGGTTGATATCCACGGAATGCCTAACACCTTTGGGCAGAGTTCGGATGACTTGTCTTTTTCCCCCTATTACTTGTTAAGCGGGCATCGTTAGAGAGAAACTCTCGAATATTCTTTCCGAGTTCGTCGAAAATCAGCTTCGTTTTTGAGTAGCTATGATAGGCCTCCTGTAGCGAATCTGTGGTTAGAATTAGATTGTCCACGTAAAGATTCTGCTTGATGGCGGCAACAAGCTGAGCCTCCTTTTGTATTGATCCAAGTGATAGTGAGTCGTCCCCGCCAGCAAAAAGGGTGAGGAATTCAAGCCAAAGGTGACTCTTGTAAATCGAAGAATTTTGAGGTTCTCCGCCGACGGTGGTACCTTGTGATCTCGAAGCCATAAACATCGAGTTGCACCTCGATCCGCCTTGTGGAGCCTTACTTGTAAAAATGCTTTTTCTACGTCCGAAATGAAGGCAATTCTACCCACTCGAAAACGTAGTAGGACTCCAAACAATGGAGGTAAGATCACAGGTCCTCTATACAAAACGTCGTTTAGTGACGGGCACCCTTTATAATGAGCGGATGCGTCATACACTATGCGAAGTTTCGTGGTTATTTTCTGTGGAGTAATAACGGCCTGATGAGGTATATAGTGAATGCGACTATCACTTGTTTCAACCTCCTCGGGGACTTCCTCCAAAATATTGAGGTTCAGTTGCTCCTCAAAAATTCCACTGTATTTTGTCAGGAGGTCTTGATCCTTCTATAGCGAGTTCCACACGCTTACCACTCGGTGGAAGGCAAGCGATCGATTATCTGGCAACGTGACGTTGACATTTTTCCAGGGAAGACGGACGTAATACCCATCAGCTCTCTTTTCGATAGTTTGGTTAAATCGTTCCCAAACATTCTTGTCCTCCTCCGAATGAAATTCTTTCTCGGAACTTGAAAACTCTTCGGTCCCGGCTGACTCGAGTTTCCAATACTTGTCCCATTTTTCTTCATCATCTTCTTCGTCGTCACAGGGAGTAATTGTAAGAACTTGTCCGTCGAGCGTCCAATATCCGTCCCACTTGTCGATTTCATTGTGCTCCAGCTCACTCATTTGCGTAGTCTGCAGTTGGCCGCTTAAAAGATAGCCAATACGTGTAGGTAAAAGGTGG
Organism: Heligmosomoides polygyrus polygyrus; assembly: GCA_947396885.1. NCBI lineage: Eukaryota > Metazoa > Nematoda > Chromadorea > Rhabditida > Heligmosomidae > Heligmosomoides > Heligmosomoides polygyrus. The sequence goes on along the minus strand of OX377204.1, from coordinate 58,498,299 downwards.
AGCCCTAAAGGTAACTTTACGTGGGGTTGGTCTGTACGGACAATTGACCATAACTGGTCAGACCCAAGCAAAATTAACGGTTTCACCGTAGGTTTTTGCTGTGTTACTGCGAAGGGAAGATTCAAATCTCGCACAAAGTCGACATCCTCATCCATAATAGGAGGAGCAATAAAGGATTTCGTTAGGATTTCGTGAGTGAACAACTTGAGGGAAAGAGGGTTTCCGTCTTTGTCCCATGTATCCAGCACCACTCTACGAGACTTTGACTCTCTTACTTGTACGGCACCAAATGTATGAAGCCTTAACTTGACCGGTGTAGTCGCAGGTAGACCAAGTTCATCTGCTAAGGCATTGTCAATGAACGAAATTTCTGCTCCTGAATCCAGAAGGACCGGTATAGACCTTAATTTGTTCGTATTTGGGTCTAAAATGGTCACCTCTCCAGTAGGTAAAAACGTTCTCCCAGAGTATTGAGGCGTTTTTTCTGGCTGCACCTCTAGAATACTTGTCTCATTGCGTCCTAGATCGTCCTGCGCCACTTGACTGATCTTCGCTATCGGTTTTTGTGGCTTCTTTCTTTTTTCCACGTCCCGACTTCTCGGTTCTGCTTCTTTCTTCGTGTTGATTCCAGAAATTGTTGAATGCCGAGCCATGAATTGAAACCAACATGAAGTGTGGTGTGGTTTCTGGCATTTAAAGCAAGGCGGCTATTTGCACTGAGTGGTGGTATGCTGTGGCGATGCGCAAATCTGAGGAGTCCTGTACTTGTCGCACTCAGAGGACTTGTGACTTTTGTTACAGTACATACAGGAAACGTGAAAGGTTCTGCGTGGAGGCTTTTGGGTCTTTCCGTAGGAAGCCTTATTTGGGGAGGACGAGCGTCCGATATAAGTAGCTATCATTTCTTCACTGGAAATAGACTCGTCTAAATACCTCAATAGGGTCTCCATAGTAAAATTCTCGGAAATTTCAGATTGTTTTTTCGCAAGGACCTTCCGCTGCATTGAATCTGGAAACTTAGAGAGAACCATTTTTACTAGCCACTGACTATCTACATGGTCCTGTTTCTGCTTCAGCTGCTCTATGATAACTTGAATTTGCTCAAATAGTGCCCTTTGATCGCGCATAGCTGGTGAGCGCAAAAAACTGCGCTCGAGTCTGTCAATAAGACGAAAAATTAATTCCTCCTGAATTCCGTACTTGGACTTGAGAAATTCCACTGCTCTAGGATAATTTTCCGCGGTTACTTGAATTTTTTTTCACCGCTTCTAGAGCTTCCCCCTTTAAGGCATTGAGGAGATAATTGAATTTGAAAAGTCCAGATAAATCTTGGGAATGCACATTGTTGTAGAAAAGTTTCCAAAAATTGTCCCACTCCCATATGTTCCCTTTAAAAGTGGGAATTGGGAGGGGTGGAAGTTCCACTTTTCTCGGTTGCGGATCCGTATGAGTGGAAACTTGTGGACTAAGCGGAAGCCTGTCAAAGGACTTGAGGGCACGGTAAGGCCAGAATAAGAGAATTCTCTGCCTTTGTACTGTATTTCTCGAAGTCTTCACTTTCGTTTGGTGGAAGATCTTGAAAGGTGCTCAGATCTGCGCCGTATTCTTGAAGGAGCTGCTGGATCCTTTTGGTTGCCTCTTCCATTGCGCCTAATGCTTCTTGTAGTCTGCGTATGCTGTCTCTCCTGAGCGCTGATTGATCCCCCTTTTCCTCTGAAAGGCTTAAGGATTCCAGTTTCTCTGTTTTGAATCGTCCCACTACAGTATCCAATTTTGTCGTATAGTGGGTGAGTAAGCGCTTGTGGGTGCCGAGTTGGAACTCCATGTTGCTCTTTTGGAAAAGGGCACTGCTTGATTGGCTTCTCAGATAAGGGGGATGCCTACCCTATAGAGCACTTGTGCGAGAAACGTTTGAGTGGAAGAAAGGTCAAAATAGAACGCTCACAGAAGACACTGCAGACTTGTATTTGGAATAAAACCCAACTAGTTGAATATTAGTTGAATATTTTCAACTGACCTGGTCCGTCTGCCGATGCACCAAATGTCTCAGCGTTCAGTGTCGACTCACTTGTCCTAATGCCTGCGGACTATTTTGCCTCAAATTACACTGTTTATTTATTTATCACCTTCATTCTAAAATACTACAAAAATTGTTAAAGGATGATCTCACCAAATGCGCTACTGTGCGCAATCTCTGAGACTTGTGGAAGGGAGGACGTGAGGCAGCGAACTTGAGGAGTCGAAGACTGTCCGTCCGAAGACGAGAATGTCGCTACCGAAGCCGAAGCCGCTCCTCCTCCTCACCACAAGCTTTATGCTGTACTGATGAAGCGATAACACCGCGCTGCGCGGTTCCCAAAACAAAAAAACAGCTAAGAAAGCCAACCAAATCAAAACATTATGGCATGAAACTTCTTATACAATGAAACTAACGCTATCCAACCGGGGTAAAGCGTGGTGCACCCCGTTCTAGTCGAAATTTTTTATTACCCTGCCCCCCCCCCTCCCTTGTAAAGCACAAGATTTTTTTTTACAGAGTACAAAGATTTTTTGAAGCACTCTTCAAATCTATCACGGAGTCGAACGATCTCAACCAAACTCACGAAGTCCTGTATACCTGCTTAACGAAGACATGTGCAAACAGACGCACTGGTTTCGTTTGACAGAAATGGGTATCTCCTTTTCTTCCTGAAGTTGAATTTCCACCACAGTTCACCTTCATCCTCCGTGTCCTCCGCGGAAGGCCACCTTGGTTGCTCCTTCGTTAGTTATTGCTATGCTATTTGCCATACCCTTTGAGATGGCTTTCCTTTCTGCATCAAGCGAAACTAAACCGTCGCTGGGCAAATATTTCGTTCTATTCGCCTCTTCGAACTGCTCCGATGAGAATAACGGAAGTGGGCAGTGGCATTCCTTCGCTTGGTTTGCGATTCCACCTCTTGAAAACTCCTCCAGAGGCATTAGAAATGTAATCCGTTTTCATGTAGGCTCTTCCCGGCATAAAGGGCACAACGGTCTGGGTCCCTTGATGCCATAGAGGTGAAACAAATTGCACCCCGGGCGTGTTCTGAGCGCAATAACTCTGAGAAGTTCGAGTCTTTCCGGCTGCAGGTTGTGGATTTTGTAGGCAATAGAAAGTTCAAAAAGCGCGCTGAAACATAGCGACGTAGCTTAAGACTGGACAAAGTTACAGCGGTGCGAAAATGCATGTAAACCTTGTGTGACACGATTTTTTCCGAGTTCAGTCGACTACTACGGGAAAACACTTTACGATGGCATGCTCGTAGCTGTGGCGAGAACTGCTACCAAGGCGAGTAAGAGCACGGAGAACATAGACCGTGATAACTCTGTTAGCTTCCAATCTTTCTGGCTGGAACGTGTAGATTCCGTAGACAGTAATATGCTCTAGCAAAGCGCCAAAGCAAAGCAAAGTATCTTTCAAATTGGCAATGTTACGGCGGTGCGAAAATGCTGGTAAACCTTGTGTGACACGGTTTTTTTCCGATTTCAGTCGACCACTGCGGGAAGGCAAGGAGAGCTAACGGCATGCAAAAGCGTGGTGGATCACAAGACTGGAAGCACTTCACGATGACATGTTCGCAGCTCTCCAGATGCCTAAGCTGCTTTCGCACTATCTGCCATTTAGAGAGGCGGAGGGCGTTGGCGAAGTTCCTTCCGCCGTCACTCGACCCCATTTGAGTTCTCGACGCTCCCAATGGTGCCGTTCTGTTCAACTCAAAAAGCTCTATCGAACGGTATCAATTTCGGTCAACTCTGGGAAAATTGATTTTTTGAAAATTCCTCTCTCGTGGACGAGGGCGCTCTTCGTCGAGCCTGCCCGGACGATGACGTCATCAAAAGTCGACGATTTCGAAATTTGCCAAATTTTCTTATCCAAACTTCGTCCAAGGGGTTGAATGGGACGCTGATTACGAATCCGACGTCCGTTTTTGAAAATTCCGCCGGACGTCGGATTCGTAATCAGCGCCCCATTTAACCCCTAGGACGAAGTTTGGACAAGAAAATTTGGCAAATTTCGAATTCGTCGACTTTTGATGACGTCATCGTCCGGGCAGGTTCGGCGAAGAGCGCCCCCGTCCTCGAGAGGGGAATTATCAAAAAATCAATTTTACCAGCATTGGCCGAAATTGATGCCGTTCGATAGAGCTTTTTGAGCTGAACAGAACGGCACCGTTGCGAGTGTCGAGAACTCAAATGTGGTCGAGTGACGGCGGAAGGAACTTCGCCATCGCCCTCCGCCGCTCTAAAATGGCAGATAGTGCGAAAGCAGTTTAGGCATCTGGAGAGCTGCGAGCATGTCATCGTGAAGTGCTTTCAGTCTTGTGATCCACCACGCATTTGCATGCAAACCGTGTCATACAAGGTTTACCTGCATTTTCGCACCGCCGTAACCTTGCCAGTTCGAAAGATAATTTGCTGTGCTTTGGCGCTTTACTAGAGCTTATTACTGCCTACGCAATCTACACATTCCAGCCAGAAAGATTGGAAGCTGGCAGAGTTATCGCACTCCGAACACGCCCGCGCGAGCAATTTAGCACAACAACGGTCTATGTTCTCCGTGCTCTTACTCGCCCAGATAGCAGTTCTCACCACAGCTACGAACATGCCATCGTAAAGTGCTCTCAGTCTTGTGCTCGCCCGTGGATTTGGATGCCATTAGCTCGCCTCGTCTTCCCGTAGTAGTCGACTGAACTCGGAAAAAATCGTGTCACACAAGGCTTGCCTGCATTTTCGCATCCCTGTAACTTTATCCAGTCTTAAGCTACGTCGCTACGTTTCAGCGCGCTTTTTGAACTTTCTACTGCCTACAAAATCCACAACCTGCAGCCGGAAAGACTCGAACTTGACAGAGCTATTGCGCTCAGAACACGCCCGCGGCGCAATTTGCGAGCTGTCGTGCCCAGTCAATTGATAGATTCGACCTTATATATTGCGCACATTGCACTCCAAAGTCTCGACGGAAGAGAGCACAGCAGCTCCTGAGTAGGGCGGCTGAGAATTTCTCATAAAACTCCCTAAATGCTCACTCTACATACTGTCCCCCCCCCTCGATTGATAGGTTCGATCTTATATTCATTGTGCACCGCGCACTCTCAGAGGATTCCTGGCATGACAAAACACTTTACGCCATACCTGTGATGCTCCGAGAACATGCAAGTCCTGAAATATGAGCTTCACCAATAGCAAAACGCTGATCCAACCATCTCTGACCACCCATTGCGAAAGTGCGGTGGTTTGGCCAAGTTGTATATATGATTGTGTAGATCTTGAGCAGACAAATCGAACGGTGCCAATCGTTTCTCAAAAAACCTCAAATTAGAGGAATTGTGAGCCTGCAACTGTTTTCGACTCCTTGCGGCCGACAACTCGCCCGCGGCCGGCCTTCTCAATGCAGCGCAAGTTTTCAATTTTGGCCATTTTTGACCTTTCATACGAATCGTATATACCATACGATAGAGCTCGTCCTCCTGAGCTCAAATATACTCTTGGTTTCTTAAATGGATGATTTTTTGGCGAATTATAGCAAAAAGACGCAAAAACCGCAAAAGTGCGGTTTTTTCGGCGTCTACTCAAAAGACGCGTCCGGTACTGTACCTAGTCACAAAGGTACAAAGCGAGTTGCATTTTCAATCGATTGGAAGGTCTCCTTGTTGTGTTGCTACGACCGACCGGAAATGAAGGACTAAATTCCTGCTCGGACTCTTTTAGGACTTTATATAATAGGATGGTGGTATAATAGGATGAATAATCAGTTACTTTGTTGCATGGAGTAGCTTGAGCTACCAACTTTTTCTCACATAGTGCTGTCGACAGAAGCTGTGATGATGATTTTTCTATTGTGGAGAATTTCAACCTACACTGTGACCAAGGCATGGATACATAATCACAGTCTTTCTCTACATCACGTCCACCGCGATATGGGTTTTTACCATTATTAATACTAAATGCTGAACACCGAAAGACCAAATTAGTAACATACAGCACGGAAAAGCGCTACCTCGCAACACAATTGTAGACCATCTTCACATCGGAATGACAGTTTTAAAATCAAGCTGGACACTCCACGTCAAATTTGACATTCTTCTCAACTAGTCTAATACTTTAGAAATCAAAGCGAGCTCTTCCAAATTGAAATGACCTTCATAAAGGCTTAATTGCAGTCACATTAAGGTGTTACAAAAAATTTTGTTCGAGGAAAATTTTAATAACTTGTAAATTCTTCATTATAGTTCACCTGCCCCAGTAAGCGTAATAATTTTATGAAAATGTTGTTGTTCAAAAAAAATATTATTTTAAATTTTGTTTCAAAGCGTAGCAAAAACAGCAGTCATTTAATGTAGTATAGGAGAAGGTCGCGACATGCATTCGTCTAGCCCGTTGTGATTTTATTCGACTGGTAGTGTAAGAGCTGCTTTCATGAAACAAAAAAGTGTGGATACGTGTGTTTTTCACAATTGTACATGTTGCATTCTCTACAGGTATACAAATCTACACAAATCGTGTTTTTCTTTTCCATTTCGTGTTTCAGCTAGACAAAAAATTACATAAGACATTACTCAATTGAAATTGGTTATGACATTAAAGAGAGTACTTCAACAATAGCAGTCATTTGAAAATAAATTCCTAGCCTACGTTTCAAACTTTCTGTCTAATAAACAACAAACTACTACTAATAAACTACTACTATAACTAGTACAAGCAAGTGCAAATACATGACAAAGGTCACGAAGTAGGAATGCAATACAGGGTGTGCCAAATTATGGCGACAGCACATGCACTGACAATTTGCCCTCCTATTCGGAGCGTCTGCTTTTTTCTGTGCTTTTATTACTTTTGCTGCATCAATTTTTTATGTTTATCTCAATCAAGCACAAAAATTAATTGCTTTTCAAGATTGCGAAACGTTCCTGCCACTGTGCTTCAATCATTTAACTTTACGGTCAAGGCTTCTCGGCACGCGACATTCACCAGCGTCTTGGGAATCATCGAAGTGTGCTACATAGATCCATCAGACGCTGCGAAGACCTGGGCACCGAGGATGATAGATACGGACGAGGAAGATACGTATCTGTGACAACTACGGACGATATCATGAAGGTACGTGAACGAATTCGCAGAAACCCGGCGAGCTCGCCCTACCGGATGCCGCGAGAAATGGAGATCAAGGAGAACTATTTAAACCTTCAGAAGAACGAACTGTTACCCTGGACTAGTGTTCACTTTGGAAAACTCTCCTGGATCTTCCAACAGGATGGAGCTCCAACTCCCAGAAAGAGAATGATGCAAGAAAGATGCAAAGGCTCCATCAGCCTCTACGAGTGGTCAGCCAACTCTCCGGATTTGATTCTGAAGGATTGCACCGTTTGGGCAGTCCTGGAAGCTAAAGCCTGCAGGAAACCTCGCCGCTCCGTGGATTTTTGAGTGAAACTCCCCAGAAGGCGTGGGATGATCTCGACGCACCATACTTGCGTGCCGCTGTCGACGCATTACTGAAGCGTCTCAAAGCCTGTATCGACGCCGATGGAGATATGTTCGAATCTCAATGTTGCGAATAGTTTACCATAGACTAACAAACATTGTTGCCAGCCGATGACCAAGTCAGCGCTCTATCCTTCCCAGACAATTCTGTTAGCAATTTACCGACCCCGGAGGGATGGAAGGCTTGGTTGGCCTGGCGGGAAATCCGAACCAGGAACCTGGTATCGGTACCGGCTGCTCTTCCGACTGCGCTACACGCGCCTGCAAACTTTATATAAACTTTTTTTTACAAAACTGGTTAATTATGACATCAAAGAAAATACTTCAATAAAAAATAGTGATATGATGCATAAAGTAGTGCTATGTTGTCTGCAGATTTGCGTACAATTTGATTTAAAAAGTGTCCAAACATATTGAACAACCAGCTTCTTCGGCAGCTATCTCTCTTGCCTCATTGTTGAAGCACCGCTGTAATCTACGATCAGCGGAAAGCTGCTACCTAAGTAAGATGTGCGCCCACTCCCCACCTCTGTGCAGGAAAAGGCATCTGAAGCAGGCTAAAGCCATTATGAGTCGCGGACGGTACGTGAAAACGAACCATCGCAAAAGGAAGTCCTCCTCAGGCTCTTGCAACAGGAAGGCAGATCTGTCCGGGAGGCTTCTCAAATCGCTCATCTTAGGCCTATGTTATACTTCGGCGACGCTGTTATCGGCGAATTATAGCATAGGCCTTACGAGATTACCGCAAGGTCATCCGTGTTTATAAATGGGATGATGGCGCTTCCAGCATAGCCTTGGGGGATGAAGCTCATGGAAGCGAAAGGGCACACTCGGCGTCGGTTTTCGCGTCACAACGGGCGGGGCGACCCTCGACGCAGGCTTCAGCGCCGCAGCCGGCGTTGGCGCGCTGACGCCAGGCGCCAAATGTAAAGCAGATTGTACACAAACCTGCAGACAACATAGCTCTACTTTATGCATCATATCACTATTTTTTATTGAAGCATTTTCTTTGACGTCATAATTAACCAGTTTTATAAAAAAAAGTTTATATAAAATTTGCGGGCGCGTGTAGCGCAGTCGGAAGAGGCGCCGGTACTGATACCAGGTTCCTGGTTCGGATTTCCCGCCCAGCCCTTAACTCCTGACGTGCTGCGCGACATCGAGAGGACTGCCGGAGGACATCCAGGAGACACCTTGGTACAGATACAACAGCGACTGATGGAAAGGATGTCAATCTGGCAATGTCTACGATCTTCAATGCCCTCATTAATTTGAGGATCACCCTAAAATGTCACCATTACGAACCCGACCTCGTAAACAGCCCATCGACGATTTGAAATCGGTACTTCTATGCTCTGGAATGTTCGCCACACGCGACGCCGAATAAGAAGAAATGCATCTTCATAGATGAGCAGGGATTCAACCTTCACCTGGGAATGATGCGGGCTCGCTCCAAGAAATGAGCACGTTGTGCAAGCGTTGTGCTCCCGATGCTCAAACGATGGATGGTGATACTTATTCCAGTCATGGATAATCAAGGAGTCATCCGCACAGGAATTATCGACTATGGAACCTGTACGAAGTTCTGCGCTTTCGTCGAGAAACTTGTCTCGAAGATATCTGTATGGTTGATGTCGGTATGGTTCTCTTCATAGTTGACATCTCTGCCCAATCCGGCAGCGCAAATGTCTGAAGCGTTGTCGATGTAGAGGCAACAACGCTGGAAAAGTTACTACCTACATTGCTACTGTTTCACTGGTGGGAAGAGCTTACTTTCACAGTGAAACTGTTGCAACTTGCGCCAACAACAAGAATGAAGCAGCATGCCAGGAGGGATTTTCCTCTGAATAAACCGCTTAGTAACTATACGATACAGAATATCAGCAACACTAGCATCAAAATGAGCAGGATCACCGTTACCACAGTGAGCACATAGAAGATAATCTGGTCATCGTCACCACCTCCCCAGAAAGACGACCACTTTCTCGAAGAACTCTTGGACGACGATGAATAAGTGGACGATGACTAGGATGAGGATGAGCGGGAATACGAGACACCTTTATTGTCGTCGCCTTTGCAACAAGGTCCTTTTTCTTGCTTATGTTATCTTCAACACATGTGTGCAATGTGTCGTTGTTAATTGATGTTCCTTTCCATAGTTTAGCAAGAGTTTCGAAATGCCCATTGCAAAGATCTGTGTCACACGACCAGGCAACCTTATTCATGTTAGGTTCATAGTAGCAGTGCGAAGTGTACTCTGCCACATATTCATGCACTCTGTATTGAGATTCTTCCTCAAACGCGCACGGTTTCCCTGGCAGAAAGGAGCACATACTATTAGCCGGTACTTTTACTGTATGGTAGTCTATCCCTACCTCTGAAGCATCGGATGCAGAAGACGACTGAAAGCGACGTCAGGACAATTGCTAGTAACACAGCCACTGAGCAACCATGCATTACTGGAAATGCGTAATATCCAATATTTTCCCAAACAAGGAAACTAGTTGCGTGCGTGGCAAATTCCAAACGACCTTTGCTGCTCAATTCAATGCAAGAGACGAACGGCTAAAAATGGAATGCTTTTCTTGAAATAACAAGGCAAGAGATCGCGGTTCATCGTCGGATTAAAAAAACAGGACACAAGCGTCACCAGGATTTCTCCAACATCACAACATATACTCAGTTAACTAACCAAGGAAGGGTCTGAGGCGATGAACGAGGAAAATGAATAGTATTGCGAGAATCTCCTTCACTCATATAGTAGAAAAAGATGTGTTTCCCTTTTGTTGAGTCCTTGAACTCAAGAGCTACGGGCCCTCGAACTTGGGGGTACAGGATTGCACCGTCGCGCGTGCGCGCTGATGTATGGAAAAAGCTCTGCGGCAAGCGAATCGGTGGCTCAGTGGGGTGCGAGGCTGCTTCACAGGTGCTAAGCCAGATATTCGACTCCTGAGCGCAGCCTCCTTTGCCAATTTGCCTCCTACACATCTTCTACACATTTATTTCACCCTAAATTATCAAATAAATGCCAGATTCGTGATCAACACCACAGGCAACCTCTATAGGCGAAGTTTCGGCGAAAACGGTGAAAATGCCGCTACCATTAGCCACCCCTACAAACTATAACTTACCGTACTCCAGCGTAATACGAGAAATTTCAGATTCGTGATCTGCACCCCAGATAACCCCCCTGGCGAGGTTTGGGCGAAATTGCTGATTATGACCTCGACAGCCCTAGTCCCCCGTACCTGCTGCAACATTCACTGAAAAACACAAAACATTGTACATGTATTACCGAAAGTGCGAAAAGTGAGTGAAGCGCAGCTCACAGTAAACCCTCATTGACAATTTAGACTGAAATAAATATGTAGGAGATGTGTAGGAGGCAAATTGGCCGAGGAGGCAGCGGTCATGAAAAATGCAGAAGCAGTGCATAGCACTGGAGTCGAGCATACGACACGGCACGTATGAAGCATCGTCGCAACCAGCCGAGCCACCGATTCGCTTGCCGCAGAGCTATTCGCCACGTCCCATACATCAGCGCGCATCCACTTGGACACGCGCTGACGGTGCGATACCCAAGGAGTCACGCCCCCCTATCCAACTTCGAGGTCCCGTAACTCCTTGGGTTCAAGAACTCAGTAAAACCGAAACACGTTCTTCTGCTATATGAAGGGCAGAAATTCTCGCAGTAATATATACTTCCCCCGTTTAGACATACGCCGGAGACCCTTCCTTGGTAAGGAGAACATTTTTCCGATGTTATTCATAAAACGTGTCGCTCTCCTCGACGTCGCAGTCGGCATCGTGATAGAACCTTGAACCTGAAACAATCAAAGCATGACGAGTTGAAATCATCTGTAATAATATATAGTAGAGAAAGTCGTAAAACCATAAAGAAGAAAAATGCAGAAAAAAATGCAAATTGCAGAAAATCTACAATCCCTACTGTTTTATTTCTTAAACACAGTAAATAGACAATCATGAGTTCAGCGCTATGTCGGCAATAAGCTTTGAAGTAGCTACTATTCAGGAAGCACCAAAATTGCACTACAAGACTCACCGAAACGCACTCTTCTCACTCCTAAATAAATCTTAGTAAATTCTGTGATGCACAATGTTGCCCCGCCTTTGGTATTTATGATGTTGTTGTGGTCCTTTATATGTTGTTCTATCAAATGTGCTTTCTTCAAATATAATGTATTTGACCATCTTTTTCATATGCGTGACCCAATCCGTTCAGTCTCTAGGCTGAGTTACCATTTGCGCGAAAGACCAACATGAATGTGCTTCGCTCAGTTTTTTTTTAACTATTAAGGCTCAACATAATGTATCTCATCATAATCTAATCAATAGTTTGACAAACGGTACCTGATCTATCAATGAGATCGAAGTCGAATTCGGGCTCAAATGCGGTGCTTTTCCTTTGCTTTTCATCGCTCCTCTCATTTCCTTGGCCACGTACCATTCCACTGCCCCCATTAGAAGTAATCTAAATGTTGAACAATTCGTATAAAAGATGCAATGAATGAACCTTCATAAATCACCGAAGTGCTTTCACAACCCATCTGGCAGGTCGTAGCTGTACAGGTTGCGCAATGGAGTTATTTCACTAGACAAAAGTAAAGCACACCAATCGGTTTGCTGTTAAACTCGCCTAAAAATCAAAATTTGTTCTCAGAAGCCAAAAACTCACCCCTACCACCTTGCTTCGTTCTTTTAAAAACTGAATCAACTCGAAAAAAGGCGGCGCTCAAATGGTGTGAAGTGCTGATCGAATGTATTGCCTTCTTAATTATTGATCTACCCAAATTGCTTTTTGTGCTTCAGTCCTTATGCCTCACAGGGTCCACATTTTGCCTTGTGAAAATAAACATATATTTGAACTCAGTACCTCGAGCTCTATCTTTTGACATATAAAACTCAGAAGTGTTGAACAGTGCATAGAGGCCTGACAGAATTAATCGAGTGGGCGCAACAGCTTGTAGAGCGAACGTTTGGGGAGTTTTATCGGAAATTCCCAGCCGTCCTAATCAGGACTAAGACTGTCCAGCTTGCCATTGGAGTGCGACGTGAACAATGCATACGGAATCGAACCTATCAAAGGAGTGGGCGCGACAGCTCGCAAATTACACGCGCGGGCGTATTCGCAACGCAACAACTCTGTCGAGATCGAATCGTTCCGGCTGCGGCTTATGGATTTTGTAGGCAGTAGAAAGCTTTATTAGTATCTAAAATAAGCTTCTAAATGGGCTAAATTATTGTGGTGCGAAAATGCAGGGTAGATTTGTGTGACACGATTTTTTCCAATTTCAGTCGACCACTGTGGGAAGACGCGATGAGCTAACGGCACACGAATGCGTAGGCAAGCCATCAGTGCTCACAACTTCTCAGATGCCTTGTAGTAGGTCTGTAGCTGCCACGCGGTAATCCTTAATCCTTTATTAGTTAACAGAAAACGATCGTAGTTAGAACACAAATTTAGTCGTCGTCGGACGGGGAGAGGCGAGTGGCTGTTACGTCGGCTGAGGCGAAGCGAGTGGCCGGTACGTCGGCTGAGGCGAGTCGGATGGCCGGTACGTCGGACGAGGCGAGGCGGGTGGCCGATACGTCGGCTGAGGCGAGTCGGGTGGCCGTTACGTCGGACGAGGCAAGGCGGGTGGCCGGTACGTCGGAGAAGGCGAGGCGAAGGTGCCTTCTGCTTGTTCCCCCGGGTTTATATACTCCCTCCTTAAATACCGGGCCGGGCTGATCGCCCGCCAGATCGCCGCGTTGGCGACCTGCCGTGACCGCCGACGATGAAATGAAATATGAAAGAGAAAATAGAGAATGTTATTCTCTATATTCCGGGCCCTCCACTGTCCCGTCGCTTCGATGCCGTAGATTATAGCTCGATACCTTCGCCCTTGGCGATGCGTTTCGAATATGGTCCCGCATCGTATTGTCTTCGTCGTCGAGTTTCAGTTGGTTGATTGGACGACGTATCGTACGACCGTTGGGAATCTTGAGCAAGGCTTCTCGAACAGCTCCACTGGCAGGTTTTAAGTCCGAGATTCTGGCAATTTTCCATGAGTTGGGTGGTAGGACGGGATCGGATATGAGCACTACCTTGCCCACTTTAGGCTCCTTCTTCCCTGATCGTTGCTTTGAGACTTCCAACTTGTACGATTCTCGAAGGCTTGTCAGATATTCTTGGACCCAAATGTTTCAGAAGCGTTCTGCGTACACGTGGCTACTGCGTAGAGCTTCCTCCGCTTGACGCCTTGTTTGAAGTCGTATGGCCTCGTCGGGAGGCAGGTAGTTTGGGTCTTCGTGTTCTCCTCCTGTGTTCTCGAACGGGAAAGTGACTTCTATTTCCGGATGAATGAAATCGATCGGTCGTAAGATCTGTGCTTCTTCCCAGCGTTCTTCCTGGTAGGTGAGTGGCCGATTGCTGAGCATTCCTTCTATTTCTACAAGGAGAGTTTCGAGGTTCTCTTTCTTCGTTGTCGTGCCCCGCAATCCCTTGAATAGTGAGCGTTTCACTGATTTTATGAGCCTCTCATAGAAGGCTCCCTTCCAGAGGCGTAGGGGGTGATGGTTTTCCATGCGATCCTTCTGTAGCCAATGATTTTGCGATAGATGTGCAATTCGCTGGTGGTGATGTCGCTTCCCGTAGAACTTGGTCTGCTAGTAGGAAGTATGGTCCATTGTCAGAGACAATTGTACTTGGAACTCCACGACGTGCGAAAAAAGGTCGCAGTATTTGTAGGAAATGGTCAGTCGTCATGTTTGGTACGAACTCCAGGTGGAGTAGCCTTGTCGTACTACAGGTAAAAATGACTCCGTAGAATTTCTTTTCGTGTCGTTTTCCTTTGCCGTGATGGGTCCAAAGTAGTCTATTCCGACATGCTGAAAGGGCTTTGATTCGTGCACACGATATGCCGGGAGATCGACCATGTGAGGATACCTATAAGGTAAGTTGTTCATCCGCTGGCATGTGACACAACCTTGTATCACGCGTCGGGCCAGCTGCCGCAATTTAAGGATCCAGTTCTTTCTCCTTACGTTGGCTATGGTGTGGGCGATTCCGCAGTGTAACGGTGTGTGATTTTCTCTGACAATGGCCTCTGCCAGCGGAGTCTTCGTCTGAATGAAGGCCGGCTGTCTTGTGTCGAACGTCAGGTTTGCGTTGTTCAGGCGTCCTCGACAGCGAAAAATTCTATGGCTATCCGCTTGTTAATTCAGCTGCTTCAAAATTTTCCTTTGCTGTTGTGAAACGTGTACTTCCTGATGGTTGCGGATCAGTACGTTAAGAGCATGCTTCCTTTCGGCGGCGGTGATGTACGGCTCGGAAGTCGTGCTGCGAAGTTCCGAAACTGTCTTTTCCATCCTTGCTCGCATTTGGTCGCTGACGTGTTGAATCAGCTTTTTTGATGAATCGTATTACGTAGCCTACGGTTGTGATGGAGGTTCTGATATCGTTATGTCGTTTCCAATCTTGAAAATCCGTAACTTGTACCGCAGCTTGGGTCCTGAAATCATGCATACCGCATCGTCATCGTGAATTGCGTCGTCATCGTGAACTACCAGTCTGAAAGGGCGACGCTCATTCGGCCAGGACTGCAGAGGCGAGGTAATGAATTCCGGTCCTTTCCACCAAATATGTCCGCTAAGGTTAGATTTGAAGTGTCGCATAGTCAGCTGGGTTGAGGATTGTCCGTACGAAGCCGAACTGTGTATTTACTGGCAGATTTCCGACAATCTTCCGAATTTCATTTACTCGATTGCATACCATAGTGACTGGCAAACTGCATCATAGATGCAGTTTGCCAGTCGCGTAGCTATGGTGATTGCATTGAATTCTATCTTGGGCACTGTGATGGAGCCTTGTATCGGCGATAGTTTGCTTTTCCCCAGCAGCAGCGTTGATGTTGCATTCTGTATGATTTGGGCACACGCGGCTGCGCACTGCTTGCTGGCATCTGAAATACAACAATTATGGCTCTTTGGCCAAGTACTGCCGCTTGTCGTGGCATCTCGTGTTGGAATCCCTGCGCGCCGTCGATAATCTCTTTCCAGCGGTTCTGGTGTCCCGGAGAAAACGGTGTGTCCCATTCGTAGTTTTGCTTCCACAGCTGCTGGAAGAACAGTTTTCCCGATAAAGTAAGTGGCGATAACCATCCATGAGGATCATAAATGGATGACACTTGTTCAGATACTGTCCTCTTCGTGCATTTCTTCTTTGTTGGGTAGTTGCATTTTATGGTGAGCGTATCCTTTTCGGTCGTCCATAAGATTCCGAGAACCTTTTGCTGAGGATTCGGGCTCAAGTCCGCCGTCGCGATGGCACTGCTAACTTCTTCGTCGTTGGATCGAAATTGCCTTAAGTTCATGTTGATATCTCTGAAAATATCCTTCGTCATGCGTTATAGCTGCATCGACTCTCTCGTGTTAGCCGTCATGATGGTGTTGTCGACATATATGCTTCTTGCAGTTCATGAGCGAACTGCTGATCTGCCATGAAGTTCTTCATATGGTAGTGAAGGGTTCCAACTAGAAGAAACGGCGATCAGTTGAGTCCAAAGGTGACGCGCGTGAATCTGTGTCACTACATTTTCCATTGTCAGAGGTTTGTGGGGGTCTCGTACCTATAGCACCGGGTGGCATCCCTGTCTTCGCGTGGAGTCGAATCTGAGGAAATGCCTTTTCAATATCGCTAACGAGAGCGATGTTGCCAATTCTGAAGCGAAGCAGGATGTCGTTCATTGACGGCAGAATAACAGGTCCCTTGTGCAATACGTCGTTCAGGAGCAGGCTCCTTGGCGATGTGCAGAGGCATCAAAAACCACCCGCACTTTCGTTGTCTCCTTGTGTGGGGTTACCACGGCATGGTGTGCGAGATAATGCACTTTGGTGCCCTTCGGAGGCTTCCGCTCGTTAACTTCCTCGATGATTCCGAGGGAAAGTTGGTTTTCGAAGGTGTTGTGATATTGCTGGAGTAGTTCAGGGTTGTCGCGAAGTTTCGTTATCGTGCCTTCAGACGTCGAAAGGCCATTGCCTTGTTGTCTGGTGAAGAATCTGAGTTTTCTTTCCATGGGAGGGAAACGTGTAGCCGTCGTCTTGCCGTTGGATTGTGTCTTCGAATTTCTTCCATACTGCTTTGTTTATGCTCTTTCGTTCGTCCTTGACCGCTCCCGAAAACTCCTGGATTCCTGAGGACTCAAATGTGAAGAAGTCTTTCCAGTATTCGTTGAGATCGTCATCGCTCGGAACTGTTTCGTCGTGGATACACTCATCTTCTTGTTCGGTTTCTTCGCTCGTGGTGGCTAGCAGGGTTGGATCCGTGGCTACTGGTGGAGTTGTGACCGCCGGGACTTCCTGGGCATTTTCCCATATGGCACTGGCTCCTTCGCTGGCACCTCAGTGGGAGAAACGACAATGGAACATCCTGTGCAGGCGGCACATAGTTCAATGTGACTGAAACTGACGGCTTTGTGGTAACCTCAGTCGATGGAACGTATGCGGGAGTCGTCACTGGTTCATGAACAAGAGTGGCGTACGGGTCGACTGGATCCTCAGTTGGCGGCACAGGAACTTCAGGCGCGACGAGCGGAACGTAGGCCGGATCTCCCATTGCAGGTGGCACACGTTCCGGCGTGACTGGAGCTGGCGGCGGCGTTGTAGCCTCAGTGACGGAATGTGTGCGGGAGTCGTTACTCCATCGTGCATCCTTATGTTCTTAGGCCGCGCTTGGCCTGCAACAAGGTATCCGAGCTTCGAAGGGATAATCTGTAGTCCAGATGGAAGGGCCGTCTGCTGTCCTCTTTCATCACATAGGAGAGAAAAGACGTCCGCGCAGCCGAGCACAATTTCAGGCCGAATGTTCGTTGCGTTCCAACCAAGAGATTGATGAATGTCGTGGTCAAGAAGGAATTTTTTGTCCTCGGTATTGAGACGGCTTCGTTTCATCGGTTCTGTGAGAACCTCTATCTTCGCTACCGCGTAACGATGTGGGATGCCAATCTGATCCCATATCTGGACGTTTGTTGTTCTGCATGTCTTCTTCATTGGCGTCGTCGAGCCGAACGTGTTGATCGTCAGTTGTGTTGTTTGTACGTCTTCGAGATGAAGACGTTCCGCGAGAGATTCGGTGATGAATGAGCGGTCTGCTCCTGTATCGAGGAGCACGTGGACTGACTTAGCGTTCGCGTGTTCGGATTGAGGACCTTAGCTTCGCCGACCAGAATCAGAACCTCGGAGTTTGAGCTGTCCTCTTCTGCGTGTGGAGCGACGTTCTCTTGTGGTCCCTCAGGATTGCAGTTCCAAGATATCGCGTGCATGTTCGCTGACGTCGTCTTCCTTGGTGGACTGGGCCTGTTGCTTGCCCCTGTTGAAATGCTTGGTGGCGATGTCGATTCGAGTCTCTGGCAGATTGAGGTATGGTGTCCGAACTCCTTGCACATCCGGCACGACCCTCTCTTGCACTGTGAAGCTACGTGATCGTTATCTCTGCAGTTAAGGCACAGATTATTCTTCTTCATCACTGCTAATCGTTTCTCTCTGGTCGGGACTTCTTCGCAATTTTCGGTGGATGGCCTGGCTTCCTGCAGTAGAAGCACCTGAACGGTCGTTGTCTCGTCGGCATGCATCCGTCGTGTTCTCTTGTGTTTGCTTGAACCGCAGAGTTCATCTCTAGCTGATGGTTGATCCTCAGTTCCAGTATAATGTGATCCTTAGCTAGTGAAAGTAGGTTCATGGTGTTCAATCGTTCCACTGGAGTTTGCTGCTTCTGCCGAAGTATTGCCCTCTAAACATTTTCGGAGAACTTCTGCATCAGCTACTTCTGAAGGAAAGTGTTATCGATGTGTTCTCCTTTCAGCTGGAGTTGGTTGACGATACCGATAAGTTCCTCGCACAAGCGTTTCTGATCACGAAGGCTGTGGGATATTGCCGTGCAGTCGTGCAATCGTCTCAGAAGTACTTCCACTAATGCTTCCTTGTCGCCGTACTTCTGCTGTAGATGCGAGATCACCAGAGAATACGTTTGACTTGAAACTTCATAGTGCTGGACTGACTCCTTGGCATCGTCTTCCAATGCATTGAGAAGGTAGATCATTTTGTAGTGGTTGTCCATCTCCCGGGAATGCACTGCGTGATTGAACGCGTCCCGGAAACTCTCCCACTCCTAGATACTTCCACTGAATTTCGGGATTGGGATTGGGGCTAGCTGTGTTACTGGGACCGCGGTCGAAGCTGACGAATGTTGATTCGTTTCGTAGAGCTCGCCCATCCGTTGCTCCAGCGTTATCAACATCTCTTAGGCCTGGTTCACTATATCGTCCGCTCTGTCCAGGTTTGAGGAGACCCTCTTCTGGATCTCTTCCGAGGACCGCCTCTCTTCGTCGACGTTGTCGGCTGCCGCTACATGTTTGGCCATTGCGCATTCCACATAGCGTACATTTGCTTCTAGTGATATCCTTGCAGCTCGAAGTAGTCGGCGTTGAGTTGTCACATCCTCGTCAGGACCCGAGTTTGCTTCTAGTCAAGCGTATGTCTCTCGGATTACGCTGTGGAGGCGATTGTAGCATCTCGTGAAATATGCTTGGGCTGTAGAAAGACTAGCGTTCATATTCCTTCCTTTGGTCCGGTCCGCTTCAATCGCCGATGCACCATGTAGTAGTTCTGTAGCTGCCACGCGGTATTCCTTAATCCTTTATTAGTTAACAGAAAACGATCGTAGTTAGAATACAAATTTTGTCGTCGTCGGACGGGGCGAGGCGAGTGGCTGTTACGTCGGCTGAGGCGAGGCGAGTGGCCGGTACGTCGGCTGAGGCGAGTCGGGTAGCCGTTACGTCGAACGAGGCGAGGCGGGTGGCCGTTACGTCGGACGAGGCGAGGCGAAGGTCCGGTACGTCGGAGGAGGCGAGGCGAAGGTGCCTTCTGCTGGTTCCCCCTGGTTTATATAGTCCCTGCTTAAATACCGGGCCGGGCTGACTGCCGCCGCGTTGGCGACCTGCCGTGACCGCCGGCGATGAAATGAAATATGAAAGGGAAAATAGAGAATGTTATCCTCTATATGCCTAACCTGTCTTACTCCAAGCCGTCATTTTAGAGTGGCGGAAGACAGCGGTGAAGTCTCTTCCGCCCTTGCTCGCCCATTTGAGTTTTCAACACTCTCAATGGGGCCATTCTGTTCAGCTCGGAAAGCTCTATCGATTGGTGTCACTGTCGACCAATTTCAGAAAAATCTACTTTTTGATAAATTCCCATCGAGGACGTGGGCGCCCTAGGCCGAGCCCGTGACGGGGGCTGTCACAAATGACGTCATCGAAAATCAATATTTTTGAAATTGGCCAAATTTCCTCGTCCAAAATGGTCTAGGAGTTATTTGGTGCGCTGATTACAAATCCGACGCCCGTTTTTGAAAAATCCGCCGATTTCGGCAAATTCTGGATTCTCTTCTGGATAACTGAGAGTGGTCGGTTCAGGATCAACGATTTTGCTCAAACTTCAATTAGGGGCAGGTGATTATTCGAGGTGCCGTACACAATGCCGAAGTCCATTTGACTGATTATGGCAGAAGACCACCCATACCGGTAAATGAAGGTGATCGGTGGTCCATTTTCATCACATACTTGTAGGTAATGTAGCGTTTCCCAGCTGCTTCCGCAAGGCGTCTATTTGCCTTCGTTTATACGGGTGCGGTCAATTGGTGTGGGGTTCGCGGCACCGTTTGTTGGTCTTGTCCAACAAGTGAATATGTTGAATGACCGACTGCTGTAAGAAATCAACAACCTCTGGGATGCCTTTTATAGGGAGTTCTAGACCGGGTTTAAATCATATAATGCAAGCAATTCTAATGAGGACGGCTTCTAAGAAAGCGATTGCTTTTTGAGGCGCTGCCCTTCAAAACGGTTGAACGACTTCCCTACAATAAAGTAGAAACAACGCACCCCTCTTTTCAAGATCGCACATACGCGATAGCGCGTGAGAAGCCACGTCAGGGTGTTGAGGAGCACTGGCGGGAGGTTCTTCAGGTGTTCAGCGCTGATCGTGTCGGGACAGCGTGCTGTGCGATTCCTCACCGACGAGATGGCGTGTCGGATCTCGGAAGGGAGAACATCGGGGACGACGCATCCATGCTGAGGAAGATGGCATAGCGCGTCTCGAGGAGATCTGGGTAAAAATCGAGGATTACCTTTTCCATTGTCCCTCTGGAAGGGATGAGGGTTCCATCAGGGCGCGCGGTCATCGTGGTCTTGATGTTGGCGAAGCTCCCGTAGGCATTGTGAATGCTCAATCCTGCCTCTGCAGCTTTTGCAAACGCTTGCGCTCTTCTCTCCTTAAGATCCTTCTTTATTGCCACTCAACATAGCTTTCGGACGACAGCTGGTAGTTGTTTGAAGCTCCACGCTGGCGTACCAGAGTCTCCGAAGGCAGACGTTTCTTGGTGGTTTTCAAGCTGTTGGCTCCCTCAGCATTGTCGAGGAGGTGGAGAATGAAGCGGTCGTATTCGTGAACGATGCTGCTGATGACGTTATCTTCCCAGAGGTCAGCAAGAAAGTCCCAGTTGATGGTCCTTCTCGGACTCCTCTTCTTTACTTCCGCGGCACTCTTTTCTTGACACCAAAAGCGGAACATTGCGCGAAGATTAGTTGCAGATGACAAACAACGTGCGCAGGGTTTCAGAACTCATGTTCCAGACCTCACCCAAAGTGCGTCGGGATCACAAGACGTATCACATACATACATCGTCCACATCGTCCAACCTAATGGACGTAGTTCGATCCTCTGTGAAAGTTGGGGACAAGGAGACGTCGTTCAAGCAATATTTGCGTTTGCGATGTGAGCAATCTCGGTTTTGAAATTGCCACCGGGAGATTGGAAGGTCCATCGTAGGACGGGATGCTTCTGGAACCGCGAGTTTCCGTGGATGCCCTTGGTTGACATAATGAGCTAATACCGTCTTCCATCTTGCTCGTTGAACCCCAAACCGTGGGTACCGATGTGAAGTTCTTCGAGCGACCTTCGTGGTCCGATCTTAGCATTCAAGACGCCGACGATCACCTTGCAGTTGTGATCTTCCCTATAGAGGTTTTCCAGGCTTCGATCTCTCCGTCACGTTGGTAGTCGGACGTTGGCGCGCACACGACGAACACAGTCAAAGCTGGCACGGAGCCACATCGCTTCAGTCGCAGACGTCCGATTCGGCTTGTCAGAGACTCGTACGAATCGATGTTCATGGGCAAGTGCGTGTTGACGAGGACACCAACGCCGCCTACTCCCCTGCTGTCGCATGTTCCGAGGAACAGTTCTTCTCCGGGGTCGTAGGCGGCGTGTAGGGGGTGGTGACTTTTCGCCTCGGTCAGTCGATGACTTCGTACTTGATCTTCCTGGCTTGCCTCATCAGGTCCTCGACGGATGCTTCCGATGCAAGGGTGCGGGCCTTGTAAGTACAGATCGTCATCCTAGTCCTTCTCAATTTGCGCAGCATGGTTGGGCCCTGAGATTTCAGCAGCCTCTCCGTACTCGTCCTTCCCATCGTTGCAGAAATGGGGCTCTTTCGAAGTCAAGGAATGAAGTCATTTGTTCTGATGTGAACATGCATGAAAAAAGTTACCAGCAACGCTTGAAAGACTTGGAAACCATGAATGCCTGGCTAAATGAGCTCCTCCAATGCAAAAAGCCTGTGCTGGTCATTTTTGAACCGCCCATGACGATATTCTGGTAATCTAGATAAAATCGTATAAAGGATTGCGAAAGCGTTTAAAAGGCGAGTCGAACGGTGTCTAGTTTTTCTAATAAAACCTCAATCTGCAGCTGTTATGGGCATCCGACTCTTTACGATGGATTAGTCCAATATAAATCGTTTTTTGTGATGCGAGCGGTATTGTTGCTCGTCAATTCTAGCAAGGTAAACGCCTGGTTGGCTTGGCGGCCACAGAGTGGGAATTGGCTTCCGTTGCGCTCATGCTTTTGAGGAACAGCGAAAAGTTGAAGGAGGTGTCGGCTGCCACGTGCACCCAATTCCAGATTGTTTCCGATGTCCCGTCCAGGCCAAGCAACATTTCCATATCTTCGGGGTTGGTGATTTAGCACCAGACTACTCTCACAATGGAACTTCCTCAACGGTACGCCGGAATGACAAGAACGTATACCATAGAAAGAATCTACATCCTTCAATTAGTCACAAAACATGTCTTATTTTTCCCGATTCCTTGAAGCAAACGAAGGAGAGATACCGAAAGATCGTTAAAGGTTTGCTGGGACGAACTTACCACGAAGGGGGAAACAGTCATTCTTGTGGCCTGGGTTGCGCAGGGCTAGGGAGCTCGGCTTCACGTCGTGAAGTCGAGCTGTCGACCCTTGAGTTTTTGCACTTTCACCCAGTATCGAGTTTCCATTGAGAAACGCTATCTGTACGTCTTTTTTGACTTTGCTGCGGTATGATGCTTTCACTAGATATTCCTTGTTGACACCTCGTGATGCACCAATAAAGCTTCAAACGTGAAAGTGAAACTGTGAAACGTTTATGCCAATAAATGGTACTCAGTGTCAGGGTAAGGCATTTTAACATGGGAACAACATGCAACAGCGGCAGGAAGCTAGAAGCTGTTACATATGCAATTTAGTAGTGTCGGTGAGGTAAGTCCCACAACATTGTGCTCTCCTTGTAGGAGAGGGCTCATTATCTCCAACTTGGCCTACCTCTCCGATCAATATTGTCGCTATTTTATGCTTAGAAAGTCTCGCAATAAGCGTAGTAGTAAGTTGCTGCTAACACCAACTCGCCAATGTCTTCTATTTCTCGAGTATTTATTCACCTACAGACTCTGAATTGTGAATCACCACTGGATGCTGTTCCTTCGAGGGACGAGATAAAGCTGGCGGAAAGGATAGTAAGCGTCCTACAGGATTTCGAACTACGACAGCTGGAAATCGACGAAGTGGAAACGTTGTGATTCCACTCGCATGTCACTGTCCACGATCTTCCTTTTGGCATGCAGAGAAGGGATAATATCTTGATGGTAGGAGTTGAGGTGGCACGGAACTCAAACTCGAAGTAAATATTCATAAACTTGGACGTCGTGTCGCTTGTGTATACGCTGTTGTTTTATCCTCATCCTGGAAAGACGAGTTGGCATGGTGCAAGGCTGGCTACTTGACTGCACACCTGGCTTGCTTTTTAAAACCCGAGTAGAGCGGCATTCCCGGAAGACCAGAAGTTGTAACCCTCATGCGATGCCCATACTGTTTCGTGCATTTTGAGCAGATTTTGACAAGGAAAATGTACTTAAAACATCATACCGCTGCAAACTCGAAACGACGAACACGTTCCGATTGCACTTCTTGGAAATTCGAAACTAGCATACTAGAGAAAAGGGCAAGAATAATGTATAACTAGGCAATCGAACCTTCCCCGACAAGCATGAATCAGCACCCTGCGCCATCCAGGCCGCGCCGTTAGCTTATTGTGCCTCTGTGGTAAGCTCGGCTCTGCTGACTCCTTTACCCACTACAAACTTTCCGTGGCTCTTTGATCCCTCTCGTTTGCGTCAAAGAACCGGCAAAAACAGAACATGTTTTGTGGCTATTTGGAGGACGAAGACTCTCTCTATGGTGTTAGTTGTTGCCGTTCCGGCGTGCCGTTGAGACATTTCCCTTCTCAGAAAGATGAAAAAGTGATTTTTCCATCCTCCGGCCGCAGCAGCTCTTTGTGTAGGCCGAATACGCATTTAAGTTGTTGTCTTTTGTTGATGCAGTTGTTGCATCATTTTATCCTTCATGGTTTTTAAAAGAACTGCGCTGCAAAGATGAGGAGCACCGTAATATTTCTACGACAAAATAATCAGAAGCAAGCAATGACGTGGTGGGTGCTGTCAGGCAATTGGTTAAAAGGTGTATAGCAAAGGGCCGCGGTGTTCTTCGTAAGTACTCACTCGCTTCCACCTAGACAACCAGAGCATGCAGGCATTCCCACCTCTTCGTCAGTGTTCGGTGTTATGTCGCAAGCGAAATTTTTTGGTGCTCCATTGACTATGTTTACGTTACCTTGAACCCAAATGAAACGTCGAACACCAGCACGCCTGGCTTAGATGACCGTAATAATCAGATGACACGAGGTCTTTCTCAATTCTCATCGTTTTGACTTTTGAGGAGGCCACGCAGAAGATTTCTGCTAATCTCATTTTCAGCGCCGTAATCTCACACAACATCCCATCCACACGTCAGCACGTCAGCTTTCATATTCCTATGCTCTCTCACTCTAACAGTAGATGACGCCCAGAGTCGGGAATAGTGCAACGCTCAGCTCTAACACACCAAATTTAAACTCAGAAATTGAAGTGCACACCTTCGACGTATATTTAACTGACCACAGTTGAATGTGCAGCACAAGTGAACCGACAGCTCGTACGTTTAGTTCCAGGTGAAACCAGGAGCATAAATGCTGTGATTCAGTGGACAGCGTCTTTTCACTTTGAAAATACTCACGTTTATCATCACTCCCATGCGAGCGAACGCGCCCAGCTGCGTCATCCCGAGGCCAAGCCCTTTATTGATGCTTATCTTCTGCGCCATCTAAATTAAACAATGCTCCTAACTCTTCGTATTTCATTTTTTACTCTCCTGCAAAGTGACGTGCAGCAGACAATTAAATTGTAAAGAGAGAAACGAAATCGATGATTTTCTCACGGTCGCTTACCAGAATCATCTTGTCAGCAATCACCTTCGCCTTCTCCATGTGCCTTCCCATGTAATGAACTTGATGAATTACGTTGGTCGCTATCACGTCTACTTAAGCAAATGTAGTTATGGTGGGTAATTTCCTAAATAAAGGAGGCAATGAAATTCTCATTTACCTGAGATGCTTACCAATGTCACGCCCACAACGATGAATAGTATTAGGTATGGAACCGGAATTGGAGGACTGAAAGAGACATTAGCAAAAAAATCTACGTGGGACATGAACATTTAGCGATTACATTTCTTAAAAAACTGAGATTTTGTTCTTTTTCATTGCACGTCTTTGTCCTTGAATGACAATAAGAATGAGAGCGGAAGTGAAGCACTGGATTAAACTTATAGCAGATAGTTGCACTGTCGGACCTGCAACCGTTTTTTTTTTTCACACTCCAGAGCTGCACAATGTGAAAATCTTTCCTAACCGTCCAAAGTTTTGTCATAACCGGCAGTGCTGTTGTGTTTAGAGAACCTAATAATTTTTCTCGTTATCTATTCCCCATTTACATGCTGAAATATTTCAAGTCGTTTTATATGTTTTACTGCATCGCATGTGTAAGACCACTTCAA
This sequence comes from Heligmosomoides polygyrus polygyrus, assembly GCA_947396885.1. Classification (NCBI taxonomy): domain Eukaryota; kingdom Metazoa; phylum Nematoda; class Chromadorea; order Rhabditida; family Heligmosomidae; genus Heligmosomoides; species Heligmosomoides polygyrus. The sequence goes on along the minus strand of OX377204.1, from coordinate 58,472,505 downwards.
ATAAAATATATATATCTATAAACATGCAATATAAAGGTATTTATTATCTAACCAATATAACCAATAGATCTAATTCCTTTTTCACATCCATCACACACCGCATTGAGTGTGTGTAGGAAAATTTAGTAACGAAGGAGTTCAAACTAATCTACGGAGTCATGTGAGGTCTTCAGATGAGCAGCAGACACGCATGTGACCCGTTCTCCATCAAGTAACACAAGAGATATTGGGATCATCTCAAAACGCTCGCGGTTGCATCTCCTCATCGCTGATCGCGTCTATCTGACAACTACTGAATATTGATTTTTCGATTTTTTTCAGCGTAGGATACGTTAACTATCACCGCACTGCTGCAGCCAAATTGGGGTTCAAAGCCTAACTGTGACACTGACACGGATAACCAGGAATGTGTGGAATTTTTTTTGGAAAAAGCGGAAAAAGAAAGGCGAAACAGAAGTGATCAAATTTTTTCAGAAGCCGGGATACGGAACATGGAACGGAGATAACACAGTAACAATCGCCGTTTGTCGAAAGCCGTGCACATCCTGGTCAGAATATGATATGATGAAGCATGATTTCGTAACATTATTGTGTTGTCCTTTAAGCTACGGCTAGAGGGTAAAACTATTGCAAAAGTTGCAGCAGCTTTTTGAACAGTATTCTATTACTTTAGATTACTTGCAAAGCCTTAAGCAAAAATGGTTCAGGTGAAGGCTAAAAGTGGACTGCATAGCTACTTATATCACTGGCCGTTCAAGGAAGAAGTTCCCTCGCTTGAACGGTCCAAAAAATTTTACGGGTGGCTTCTCAACAGCTCCGCGGTGGTAATAACTTCTCATCATCAATTGTACAGAGCTGCCCTCTACGTCATGGTCTCAGCAGGAAGAACACCATAACTACGTCGAGTGGGCCAAGCTTGAAAGGGTCACAAAGAGAGGCTTTTATTTTAGAGATATTGGTTGCGACTCAGAAAACATTGAGCCCACCAACTATAAATCTACACGTAATTGTTCCGCTAATATAGTGACGCCATGTTGAAAAAATCCAGTTTTTGAACGCTATGGAATATTCAGAGAATCGTCTTTTAATTACAACCGAGTAAGGATATCAAAAGGTTTGTAGAGGCTATAAATACAAAACATTCACCGGCCACCCTTCAGCGACCTCGACTATTCCAGAGCTAAGGTTTTGGATCGCTTGAATGACATCAGCAAAAAATCGATATTACGATCAATATCGATTGAAGGCGAACGACACTTCAAAATCGAACTTCAGAAAGTTTCGTGTTCAGCGACCACACACACACACACACACACACACACACACACACACACACACACACACACACACACACACACACACACACACACACACACACACACACACACACACACACACACACACACACACACACACACACACACACACACACACACACACACACACACACACACACACACACACACACACACACACTACTTTTTATGTATACTCTAATACTTGGCATCAATTAGATCAGCCATTAGGATAGTACGAAGACTGCCGCTTTATTCTATAATCCGTCTACTAGCTTTTATAATCATTGAGTGTATTTTTAGCACACAGCGCATGCCCATAGCTGGTATATTGATACGTATTTTCTTTGCGCCAGCATTAATCATATGTTTTAGTGAAAATTCAAGATATTCAAGGGTCATAATATGTGATTTGTGGAACAGTATCCTTCGCACAATTCCATGAAAGAGTGTTTTTAATTGATGAGGTGATTAGCGTCTAGTAAAAAACTAGTGTCCAACAGTGGTTTCCGTTCCCGTCTTCCTGTTCCAAATAAGTGGAACACGAAACCGGACGGAAGGGCTGAAAACGCACGGAAACCGGAATTCCGAACACGGACTCGCGAATTCCGCACATCACTGCTGATAACTTTTTCAGCACTATGATATGAGTTCAAAAATACTTAGCTTAAAGAATGCAAGCAAAACAATGCAACGAAGTTCTCCGGTTTCGCAAATTTGCTGACATGAACACCTTCAAGGGTACTGCAGAGGTTTAGTGAATTCTGGAAAGCTTATAATGTAGATATGCACAGCTGTTGAGTCACACTAACAAGCGTTTGAAGTTCTGTGACGTGCCGCTTGTTAACCTATGTTGTAAGTGCACTCGGTTACATGAAGGGGTACAAATGCCACCATCCTGAAGTCGTGAGTTGATGCTCAGGATTGCTTTCTTCTGTAGCCGAGTTGATTTCTTTCTTGTTTTGTAAAACCGTGTTGTGAGAGTCGATAAAAATCCGGCAAACAAAACTGTCATTCAAAGATCTGAAGGAAACCTAGTCCAAGAACCTACTCGATGTCTCCAAACCCAACGGTGAGTATAGTAATGCAGCAGTAGTACACGCTGTCAAAAAGCGACAGATGTGAGACCTTGTGGATGCAAATTCCCCCTAACAGCGGGTACAAAAGCAGAAGAATGAGCAGCGCAGCCGTGAACGAAATCGTGGACTGAAAGACTAGCTGTTTGAGGAGCAATGCAGAGAAAAGTGGTAGAAAGTACCAACCTCGCGGAACAGCTTGAAAGCTGCATCGCATAGAAATTTGCCAATATCAGAAATCGTGACGAGTGCCAGAGGAATACCAACCATTGCGTAGACGATTAGAAACAGCCGTCCGCCCCACGTCAAAGGTGTTATCAAACCGAACCCTTAACCACGAATGCATTACCGCACTACACAATAGTCCTTAATTTCCGATACCTGTCTCCTTTCCTTTCTTCCAGCAAAGCGTAACTCGCACCACGCCCAGGCATATACTTCGCCCCCAGTGATTCAGTGACACAAAGAAGCCTAATGTCAATAAAGGATGTATGAGAGAAACACGAGACACAGAGGAAGAAGCACCTCGGAGTGAAAAGAAAAGACTTCTACTAGCCTTTAGTTTTCAGTGAATCCAGAAGCGCTAATACAAGAGATTCTCTACGACCTACTCACCCCTGTTAAACTCTATTGTGAAACCTCTGCAAGGCATTCAAGTCTTCTTAGAATGCATAGATTTCAAATGTCAAGCTTCTCGAATCAGCAATCTCGCAGCTGTATTCTTTGAGCATGGAATCCTCCTACAAAAGCAAGACTGCACAACTTTACTGGAATGTTGGGGAACTTCTTAAAAGTTCTACATAGTCGGCAGATAGACCTAACTACCAAAAACTCAAAATCAAAATCTGATATAAATAAGTGAAAACAATGAAGGATATGATATTCCTTCATGGAATATCGGGAGAGAGAGTCGGAGAGTCCGCCCTAATATTGAAGGCTTACCTACGGGAACCATCGTCGTTGCTGTGAATAGCACAGCTGAATCTTCAGTCCAGCATTCCAAATACTCGCCACCATTATAAAACATGGAATCAAAATAATTTCTTGCAATCTGAAATGACCCGGTTATTGCATACATAAAACATGCCAGATAACAACCGTTAGCACACACAGCTGGATGCCCCTCTTTTCAAATGTGACCCCAGTCAAGACAAAGCTGGTCGCATTCAAATTTCAATTCAGAGTGACTGCAAATGTTCCCTCTCAACCAACCAATATGATTGCATTCAATAAAGAAAGAAAATGGTAGCCAAAATAATTATTTTAGTAAAATTTGCCAGAACGGTCCCAAACACTTTATAACTTCCCTCGGCTATAAGAAGTTAGCATTTGAGCAGCTGTGCAACAAATAGCGCTCGCTTGCACTCAACTGCAGCTTTTTGAAGTCCATGAAGGTGTCATAGGACAACGGCCAGTTAAGCGCCTGTACCATCCGCCGACAATCCCATTTTGTTCCTCTCCGGCAACCTTAAGGCCCGCTTTTCGTTCTCCTTCTCGTCAAACGAGCAGTGATAGCAAGCGTACATTCATTTCCACGAGCACCACTGTCGGAACCCCGGCGATGCATCAAAATCGTTATATAACTAGTATTTCTGCAAGTCAAAACCGCTCTATCCTGGTTGCTAGACATCTCGTTTGCGCAAGAGATTGCTACACTTATGAGTCTGTGAACCAAATCACGCCACTTGGGAGGGGGGGGACGAACAGCCAACACTAATCTTCCCCCAAACTGACCTGATTCGAAATACGGAAATAATCGCTAGTCAAATGATAGATATTGGTTCAAACTGAAGAGCGGTATTGGAGCCTAAAGTTTTCGCCGCTTGCTTTAAGTGAGACTGCTGTGTGACGAATTTCATAAGAGCATTGTAAACGTTAGAGCGATGTTCGGGCACATTTTTATTCGTTGCGCAACGTTATGCTGGCGCACGACAGTGCAGTCAGGTGAGGCGCCAGCTATCGCGTCTTATTCTCTAACCAGACGTTCAGCGGCCTGGCGGCCGCCAAACGTCTGGTTGGGGGCTTCGCCCCCAAACCCCGAGAACAGAACATCCCCAGTCCTCCTCCATTCTTCTCTGGACCTTTTTTACTGTTACTATACTAAAAATGGTTTTATTATATAGACCAGCCGAAAAGCGAAAAAATGGACGACATCCACAAAAACGCTTATTTTCCCAATATCGATTGATGGCGATCGACAGTTCAAAAACGAACTTCAGATTCGTGTTCGGCGACCTCGATTACCCCCAGAGTTAAAGTTTCGTGCCGCTTGAACGACATCCACAAAAAATCGATAATATCGATCGATATCGATTGCCTCCAAAAACCCCTCCCGTCGTTGATCATCTAAATGCCCAGGCCACGTCTACGGCTCGCCATGCATGCTTGCCGACGTGTTCAGCACGTCTACGGCTCGCCATGCACGGTTGCCGACGTGTTCGGCACGTCTACGGCTCGCCAGGCATGCTTGCTGACGTGTTTGGCACGTCTACGGCTGGCCAGGCATGGTTGCCGACGTGTTCGGCACGTTTACGGCTCGCCAGGCATGGCTGCCGACGTGTTCGGCACGTCTACGGCTCGCCATGCACGGTTGCCGACGTGTTCGGCACGTCTACGGCTCGCCAGGCACGGTTGCCGACGTGTTCGGCACGTCTACGGCATCGCCAGGCACGTCGATGTTCAACAATCGCTTCCAATAAGCAGTGCCCCCACTCCAGTTGTGGCGGACGGAAACACGCACACACACACTGCTCCTTTATATATAGTAGGATTAGTGTAGCGGGATATGGTGGGCAGAATCTTCACTGAGCATATGAAGCCCATCCACCCTCAATCGCATGCTTTATTCTCCGAATTATTCTCCGAAGTGCCCGTTCTCTACGTGGCGAGAAGCAAATCATGAGAGTCCCAATCCAAAGTACTTAATCTGCAGAAAAATAATTAAAATTGATCGGTGTTGGTCGACAGGTCGGCAACGCTTGTTGTTCAACGGCAGCAATACTCCTCCGAATCCCATAATCACCCTCCTACTTCTTCTCCTCCTCTCCCCGCTAATACTTCCTTACCTATGTGCTGGCGTGAGCGATAGTTAGTCAAGCACTAACATGTAACACTGAGTCACCACTCAATGTTACACGTGAGTTCTTGATATTGAGGGAAAATACTGGTCTCCCCTTATTCCCCCTTCCAGTGGTCCCTCTTTGCTGATTCTCTCTTCACTGGTCACTGGTCCCTTTCCTATTGGCTCCCTTTAACTGGAATCCCTACGCAAGTTGAACGTCTGCGGCACGTCTTCTGAATCTCTGCGCATTTTGAACAGCACGACATTTGCAGCACGTCATCTTGATCCCATTGCACCTTGGACGACGTCTTTTGCACGTCTTCAGAATCATCACGCACGTTGGATGACATCTGCAGTACGTCCTCTGAATCCTGACACAAGTTGAACGACGTCTTCATAAGGAGTTTTGAATCCCGACGCACTTTGGACGTCTGCGGCTCGTCTTCTGAATCCCTACGAAAGTTGGACAACTTCTTCAGCACGTCTTCTGAATCCAGACGCACGCTGAACGACGTCTAGGGCATGCCCCTTGAATCCCTACGCTCTGCACTCGATCCCCATTCATACCCTGGCGCGTTGCCCGCTCAAAATATCGTAAACTTGGGCGATTTGCCGCCAAGAATATAGCTCGCCAGCAATCGCCCATGGTTAAGCTCAAAGAAAGTCCGGTTGGCATACGCCGCAGTGCCGTAGGAATCTCCTGGCTTCAGTCCCCTTCTCGTGACGGACACGTGACATTAACCGATTATATATTAGGATTCCTGGTTCAGATTTCCAGCCCAGTCCAACCAACCATTGCATCCCCTCGGGGTTTGTGAACTGGCACTACTCCTGTCTGGGAAAAGGATAAAACATTATCCTGCTCATCGACTGGACACCACAAGCCATGGTTTGGGCCAGATAGGCATTCAATTGCCTCCACGTCCCGTGGAAATAGAGTCCGTGGACCGTGGAGCATTCCAAAAAGAATTCATCCCAAAAAGGAACACCGTTCTTCATCCCATATTCTTTACAGCTTTTTGTAATATTGGAAAGCAATATTTGAATTCTGCGAAGTAGAGAGTTAACCTGCGCGCATCTCTCTCTTACAGTCCTCTTCTCGGGCTCATTAGAGGGATTTGGGGCCGCTTGTCGCTTGTCCACCTGGCGAGTCATCGGGTGGTGGATCACCTGCTCTTCCGTTGATCATCGACTTGCTCTAGGGGCGCCAGCAGTGTCTCCATTCTCCAGTGTTGCGTGTCAGAGGACTCAAATGTATACTCACAAGGAAAGGTCCCCAACTCATGCTTTTCCGATGCTATTTTGACAAGATTTAGGGCCGTGTGAGCGAATTTGCTGAAAGTTAGAGACCTGAAAAAGAGATGTGAAAACGGATGCGCCACACGCATCAATCCCTATTACAGGTATGCCTCGGTGGCGCAGTCGGTAGGGGTGCCGCCTCATAGGAGTACAATAGCGGTGTTTTCAGTTCGAGTCCGCATATTGCCAATGTTTTTGCACATATCTCTTTGTTCTTATTACGCTTTCTCGTGATCAAAGAAGTCAACTTTAGGCCATAAACGTTTACAACAAATCAAGGCTGTCTATTTGCGCCTTTATGTGTGCTAGTTTTTCAACTATGCGTATCTGCTCCTTCACCAGATCATACCATCCCAACAATGATCTCGTAATTGCACACAAACACGCAGCCTCATGTTGAGTATTATGAATCCGAACCATATCGGTACATTGCTCATCACTGCCTTTTGTAAGATGTTGCTGGTGTGACAAGCGCTTGTGTTTTACTGGGTTCATAGTTTTGTACCATAGCTGTTGATTAGAAGGGAAGAGCAATAAGGATTTTTATTTCAATAGAAATGATATGGTGCAGATGCCCATCATTGAAGAACTAGCACATGCGAAGGCGCAAATAGACAGGTTTGGTACATTGTAAGCGTTGATGGCCTAGAATTGACTCCTGTGATCAGAAAGCGTAATAACAACAAAGTAATATGTGCATAAACAATGGCAGAACGCGTACTCGAATTCAAAAACCCGCCGGCGTGCTTCCATGAGGCAGTTCTCCTACCATATGCGCCACCGAGGCACTTCTCGTGGGGTGTCACACGGCTTGATGATTGTTGCGCACACGTTTTTGCACCTCTTTTCTCAGTCTTTAAAAAAGCGTTCAACAAAAATTGACTGCAATCCTGGACTTCTCTCACATGGCTTGACATTCTCTCCAAATGGCGTCGCAAAAGCTCAACATGACTTGGGATGTCAGCACTCAAGGGACATGAAGAGAGTAATATCGTACGATCAGGCCTTTCACGAAGAAATCCGGCCAACGCGTAGGTGAGCGCCTCTTGATATCCCGCGGAATCCAGTCGGCGACGGATCTCGTCCAGGGATGTCTGCGAAGCGCGCTACGTGGCCGGCCCACCTAATTTTCAACGCTTTGACCCATGCGACTGCGTCTCTGATCTTCGCACGTCGACAAAGCTCGGAACTCCGGAGGCCTTCTCTCACTTGTGTGAATCGTGTCACTCCGACCATCGCCCACTCGACTCCACGCTGCGCGACGCTGATTGCGTGTTCATCCTGCTTTTGTATAGCCCAAGACTGGCGTGCATCGAAGGGTGATTCCAGGCTCCTGAAAAACTTTCCACTCTCCCTTCGGGGGCTGGAATCATCAACGCGTATACCCGGGCATACTAGGTGGTCGGACCCACGCTGTGGCATTCATGATAAACCTTATCCGCCTCATCGTAGGTATATCAATGGGTCGAGAAAACCCATCGATCGTCGTGGGCACATCCGCATATCTGCGACCATTTCGCGCTCCATTTACAATTTTCCGCTATAATCAGCTGTTCTCGTGAGGTAACGACTTATCAGATTTTGATATATATTTAACAGCACTTCATGGTTCTTCTTCTTCTTCAGCGTTTGTCCCGCTTAGTTGCGGGGTCCGCTTTCCTGGAATGTTGGCACCACTTTTCCCGATCAAATGCCTGATCAGGGTGCAACCTAGCCACCTTCAAGTCCTGATGCAACGTATCAAGCCACCGCTGTTTTGGTCGCCCTCGTGGCCGCCTACCAGGCACATCAAGGTTAATACCATTCTTTCGACAGTGTTATCGCGGGGATCCGCGATCATGACATACTGCGCCGAGGCTTCGGGAAAGAAAACATACAGCCTTATCTTCTGCGACTCAAGAAAAAATGCGCGGATGTTGCGACTCAGTGCTATCAGACGACGGATCAGAACCGCGACGGTCTCGGTCTGAATAAAAGGGGGAAAGGGCAGATCGTGGCGCTACTTTCCCTCCTTTTGCTCCTCTCTCGTGCGCCTGGGGTTGCTCCTCTCTCGTGCGCCTGGGGTCTCCTGTTTTCTTCTCTTTGCGCCTAGGTAACTTGCGTCTACCCTTGGGGGCAATCATCTGTTGCTAGGAAGTTACTGCTCGCTGCCTAGGGCCTTAGTATTTAGGATTTTGTTGTAACTGTTTCGTTATTGTGCTTTGTTTATTGTAGTTGTTTATCGGTTTAATTACCCATGTTTGAGGTTCATAAAGTGCGCTTACGACTTGTGCGTGAACAACTGGTTCAAGCGAGCTACAAGACAGACAGAACCACCGAGCCAGACATATTTTTAAGTGTCATTATTTGCGCCTTCGTGCCACGTCCTTCGCGCAAATAATGACACTGTCCGTACCATCGCAGACGAGCTTCACGCATCTTCTCAAATATCGGGTGACACCGAACCTCTGCCGTATTGAGTCGTTGCGTACTCGATCCAAAGCGTAACTCCGACCGTCCACCGCATCATCTTCGTTTCCATTACGCTGAGGCGCCTTTCAATTTCTATGGTAGCGGGCCAACACTCAGTGCCGTAAATAGCTACAGGTCGGACGACTGCTCTGTAGAGGCGCTCTGGTATCTTCTTGTCGCAGAGCACTCCCGTCAGAGAGCGCCATTTGGACCACGCTGCGTTCACGCGTGAGTTGGCTTCAACGAGTAAACCGCCATCGGACGCGATTGCTGATCCAAAGTACTTGAACACCGAAGTACGTGGCAGCTCAATGCCATTTACCTTAATAGACTCGTCTTCATCAGTCGTCATATACTCGGTCTTTTTGACATTAAGTTTGTGTCCAAATCTCTCCAAGCGATCGCACCAAGCTTATACCTGCCGCTGGAGTTCAATCTTATCTTCGCTAGCGAGCATTACATCATCAGCATAAAGCAGCGTCCAAGGGACTGGCTGCTGAAGATCACGCGATATGGCATCCATGACGACGACGAAGAGTAGAGGGGAGAGCGCAGACCCCTGATTTACTCCGACAGAGATGGGAAACTCCATCGACGTACCTGCTGCAGCTTGCACTCGACTCTTTGGACAAGAGTACAGTATTCTTACCCACTCTATGAGCTCTTCGGGGATTCCATGTTCTCGTAAGGCATACCATATCACTTCACGCGGAGCGCGATCAAAGGCCTTCTCCAAATCCAGGAAGGCAAGATGCATCGGCTTCTGTTTCTCCCGGTGTATTTCTATCAGAAGAGGAACGGCGTGTATGGCATCGACTGTGCCACAACCAGCTACGAAGCCGCACTGGTTGGTAGAGAGTTGGACGATATCACGAATGCGCCCGTCGACAATCCGCTCGAAGATCTTCATGCTATGTGAAAGCAATCGGATTGGACGGTAGCTTGAGCAGTCTGCTGGACTACCCTTCTTGTTCCAAATCGGGATCGTCGTGCTTCTCTGCCAAATATCGAGCGCTTTCTTCTCCGCAATAACCTGGTTGAAGAACGTCGCCAGCCAATTCGATGGGTACCAGGACTTCGACTTCCATAAGTCGGCCGCCAAATCATTGGGGCCCGTTGCCTTGCCCCACTTCATCTTCTTCAGAGCCGCTTCTACCTCCTCTACGGTGATTTTCTGAACGGGACCGTGTACAGGAGAAGAAGGTGGAATGCTCAGATGAGCGAATTGTATTGTCGAGACTTCCTCGAAATAGTTGCGCCATCGGTTCAAAACCATCTTGCGGTCAATGAGTAGATCACCGTTCTCATCGTTGATGCCAAAGAACTTCTCAACATCCTCAGTCTGGCGGTGGCAAACTTTCGCGAGTCGATAAAGAAATCGCTCGCCATCGCGCGACTCAAACCTCCCGTTGACCTCATCGTAATGAGTGGCTCTTTCAACGGCTATCGCCTTCTTAGCGGCTTTCTCTGCTTCCTGATACAGACGCCGTTTATCGGCTGTCTTAACGCAGAGAAATGCGTGGTACAATCTCTTCTTCTCTCGGACTTTTTCCTTAACTTCCTTACTCCACAGCCATGTCTGCTTATCGACCTTACGCTGTCCCGGTTTCGTAGTGCCAAGTTCGGAACGCGCAGCACTGAGAATCGCGTCGGTGGCATTTCGTCATGTCTCGTCGACGGTCGTAACCGTCGACAACCGAATGCGCGAAGTCACAGCTGCTTCCTTTTCTTTCAGTCGCCACCACTTGATCCTTAACGTTCCCTCCGTTCGACCTGCCTAAACATTGGTGGCGTGATCTTCATAGTGCAGATCAGTGGGCGGTGTTGTGTAGCGACCGTTTCATACGGCACGACCTTCGCGTCCGTGACAAGCCCTTGGTCACGATTTCGCACAAGGACAAAGTCGATCTGCGTTTTAGAATTCCCACTGTAGAATGAGATAAGGTGGGATTCACGTTTTCGGAATCTGGTGTTCACGGTGGTGAGGTCGTGCGACTCCGCGTACTCGAGGATGCGCTCACCATCAGCGTTACGTGAACCAAAACCGAGATCACCATGACAGCCGTACCCGTCTTTCGCAGCGCCAACGTATCCGTTCAGGTCACCTGCGACAATGATTACGTCTTGTGACGCCACTTCTGCTGTCTGCTCATCAAGCAGGCTTCAAAATTCATCCTTGGCTCGTTCAGAGCAGCCAGTCTGTGAAGCATATGCAGAGAAAGGATGATACCGCCGCTGTTCTGCAGCGATTACGACCTTTATTAAGCGGTCATTGAAACGTTCCACGCTTGCAATCGCGTCTCAGAACCGTTCGGAGACGATTATGCCAACACCGCTGGTGGTCCTGGGACTGCCACACAGAACGGCTTTATAACCTAGGCCTATGTCCCTTGACTTGCTACAGGACCACCTCGTCTCCTGCACCGCACACATGTCAATCTTCCTTCGCTCCAGTGCCTCTGCCAAGTCAAAGGAGCGGCCCGACAACGTACCCACATTCAGCGTTACCACGCGGGTTTGCTTACGTTGCGGGACTTTTGGACTAGCTCAGTTTCCCCCCAATGCCGTCCTCGCATCAGGGACCCTCGAATACTTTTCACACTCGCCGGGCTTTGCGAGTGCGCGTCGGCTCCCGCGCACGCCGTAGCATTCTCACGTGAAACATTCAGCACCACCAACCATATGATGTGACATGGCTGTTCGTAGGCTGGCCTGTCACTAAGGCCTGTCGCCTGCATTCGAATTCGAGTGTCCGTGTTCAGCTCGGCTCGCAAAAGCGAACAGTTTCCAGTGGCATCACGTGGAGGAACGGACATCGCCACCACATCACTTCATGGTTATTGTATATGTTATCCCTAAAATAAACTTAGCTGTAAAGTAAACGTTTGCACGTATTCTAAGTGAAGAGATGAATATTCGGTATCCCGGCCGTCCTACTCTTCAACTTGTTCTCGCAATGCCAACGCATTCGTAAGTTGTGGCCCTCATCCTCTGGCCTCGGGGACTCTCTTTAACAACATCTTTCAAATATTGGTAAGCGCCTTTGGACATCTTTACCCACCTTTTGCAGCCTATTGTAGCCTAATTCTGCAATTGCACTAAATATTTTTCTGGACGTCTGTCACGTTTTTTCTACCTCACTCTCGATTCGTTTGATGGATTCGAATCGTTCCGCGTATCCACCGAGGGTGAGTGGTGTCTTATTCTCCGGGTTATTCTATCCCTACCTTCTGCCTAATGAATCCCGGCCCCGGTGGTCTGGCTCGCTGGAGAGAGACCGTGGCTGGCTACCTTTGTGGTACTTCCGGTCAAACACAGCGACACTAAACGGCCTCATTTCCCTGATCCAAAAGATCCCTATTTTGTAGCAATGGATATTAAAGAGAGCGTAGAGATGTTGCCAAATTCTCAGGACCTAACTAGGCTGCGCTATTCGTAAACCATCTTTAATAGGAGTAAGATGGCTATATGTACATAAATTAAATAGAACGCTCGTACTCTTGCATACGAAGCATCCGTCGACGACCTTGTATGCAAGCCAGGTGGACTAAGTACGACGACTGACCGAGACGAGAAGACACCACCCCTACACGCCGCTTACGACTCTGGAGAAGATCTCTTCCTCGGAACATGCGACAGCAGGGGAGCACGTTGGTGCCTTCGTCAACACGCACCTGGCCATCAACATCGATTCGAACGAGTCTCTGAGAAGCCGAATCGGATGAAATCCAATGCGCCTTCTTGCTTGCTTTAACAACAGTCGTTCAACTATGCTCCAAAATCAGACTACGGCAACGAGGAAGTGAGAGCTTCTGCGTAGAGCTGGAAAACTATACTGATGATCACACCTCTTAAAGTATGGACGTAAGCGACTTGGATAGGGGGCGCGAAATTCGCCTGATGAGCTCAGGACAGTTCGGGACAGTTTCAACCGTTCGCTCTAAGGAATGAAACGACCAAGGCGAAGGACTGCCACCAAACCGGTCAAAACCATCCAAGGAAACTTCCCGATGCATGAGCTTCCTCTCTACAATGGACCTGATCGAGAGTCAGATGTGGGCGTTGAATAATGATATTCTTTACAATATCGCAACGAAATATTTTCGTCAGATGGATGCTAAATCTTAAATTTCATTAAAAATTCAAAAATACAAATGCATTACTAACACAGTTATCATAGGCTTCTACGAAAAAATAAGTGACTCACCGGCAGTCTTCAATTTTGTGTTGGAGAGCTTCACTATTTTATCAGAAAAGCGAAAACCGTGAAGAAACCTACAGGATTTTCAAAAGCATCGAACAGGTCCTCCAGGTGTTCGTCTATTAGCACGTCAGCAGTAGCATTGTCAACATTTATGTCTGCAAGAACACCATTGCATTCGTCTTATTGCATGGATGATGCGGAACACTTCATTAACGCTAATTGTAGGTAGAATGCAGGTTCTGGGACTTATTTTTGTTACTCACTCACTCGCAAACCAGTCTCGATCTCTACTGCTGAGTCCTCCACTATGCGCGTTAGAATCACATGTTTGTGAATGCTTGAGCCTGATCTTACGTTTCGTCTCAAATTTAAACCAAAAGAGCGTTCTGACCGAAATGTAGGACAATAAGTTAAAACACTGTGTGAAAAGTGTTCGCAAAGCTCGAACTAGTCGCGTAGTTTTCCCAAATGAGCCACGACGTGGGCAACAGTCTAATATATTAACGTGTTTCAGTGGTAAAGGAGTGCAAACATGCTCCTGGTTGAGGGCACATTAAGCGCCAAGTTTGCTCAAGTTTTCAAGTTTTTCCAGAAGATAATCACCACCTATATATAAAAGAGTTTGTCCTGGAGTGATTTAACCTAAGTGAGGTACGCCGCATCATCCACAGCGAGAGCGGTCGAGTGATCTAACCTAGGTGAGGTACGCCGCATCATCCACAGCGAGAGCGGTCGATGATCTAACCTGAATGAAGGTACGCCTCATCATCTACAGCGCGGGCAAAAATTGCTATTGAACGTGGAATGTTGCTGCAGCAGGGGAGACGCAGCCCTTTACTGCTTGACACCACAGCACCTACGCGCGTTTCTGACCGTCCAGATTCAGAAGCCGACTTCGTCCCATTAGCATGAGAAGACTACTGAAGGGGTAAGGGTAGAAGGGGGACTTTGAGGGTGGAGAACCGACGGCGATCAGGAGGCAGCGACCAGGAGGAGCATCGTGATGGTCGATGGGGGAACAAGGAAGCAGGCCAGGAGGTGGCACCAAGAAGAGTTTAGGCAATATGTAGGGATCATTAGGGAGTTACCAATCAGGGGAGAGGAGACAGTAAGGAGGATCAGCAAGGGGATCCATTACCGTTAAGAGAGACCGGATTTAGAGGATGTGACACTGATGTCACACAATGGGCGTTCGCTCGCCGTCGTCTGTCATGAGCGTGGGAGGCCTACTTAATTGGGGTAGAGTCGTGGGGAGGATCCCGAGGGGTAAGGAGGAATACACATTGAAGAAGGGACCTGGAGGCGGGACCAGAACGGGGAACCAACAAGAAGGGAGCCGTAAGGGAATTCATACGGAGAACAAGGGATCTGCCAAAAGCATAGCCTCTCCATGCTCGACACAGCGGCGACTGCGCGCGCTTCTGAGCTTCTTGATCCAGAAAGCGGGCCCCCTACGTCGCGCAGCAAGCAGCCTGATTCTGAATACGTGTCACCGACCGTGCCGTGAGCATGGGAGAACCACTAAGGGGGTAGTGGAGGAGGGCAGTAAGGGGGACCTCTATGGTGGACCAGGAGAGCGACCAGGAAGGAAAGGAAGAACCTGGAGAAGAGGCCAGGACGGGGAAACCAGCAAGAAGAGACCAGTAGGTGTCAATAGTGGAAACAAAGAAATGGGCCAGTAGTTGGGACCAGGAAGGTGAGGGACTAAAGAGGGGGGGGGAGACCAGTAAAGGCGGACCAGCAATTAGATCCAGTAAGAAGAAACGATAGAGGGAAACCTGACTTCGGAAGAGATGTCAACGACAACATGAAACGCTAGCTGTAGCATGAGAACAATTGCGGAAGAACAACCTGAGGGACAGAAGTACTGCGCAGCACAGACCAATGGCATTACTGGCCGGTCACGAAGGACCGTCTATGATGAAGGTATCGAAGTGGTGAAGGGCTTGATGCCGATAAAGTACGCACCAAGTCCTAGATGCTAGCGAATTTTATGCTTTGAAAAAACTGCTTTCCATAGGTCAGTGATGCTACAAATTCGCGCGAAGCGCGCAAGGGCGAAACACGGAGCACTTGTTTTTGATAACACACATCCACATTCACAGAAGGACATTCAAATCAGACCGGATTCTCCGACTCGACAACGGCTTCGATAGCATGTTAATCTTAGCCCAGCCATAGAGGTAAGCGTAATAGTATGTAATGCGCCCACAAAACTTTTCGAACACACGATTTTGGTTGAGTTCGAAAGGCGCGACATCTCGACTATTCAAGGACGTATGTATTTATTTGAACACCTCTGTCCACCACATCCGCGACAGTGCTAAGGGAGCCGAGAGCTTGAAGTCGACCAAGAGACGTCTGTCCCGGATACTCTCGAACTGATGCGTCAGCGTGGAGAAGCACAACTGTCATGCAACCACCAATGAACACCCGGGCTCGTGAAGCTGTGCAGAACGACATTAAAGAGGGATCTTGAGGAAAGAGGAGCGCAAGTGTTGGCTGAAGACGCAATCGTAGATTGGAGTCCCACTTAAAAGAGCAGGTGCCTTGTAGAGTAACACTCCTTCTCGAACGCATCAGTTTTTCTCCTATTTCGGCTGGTGTTTTTTCGCTTCATAAAAGCACTTTACTTTGTCATTGTATCACTCTTTGTTTTAAAGCATTATATTTCCTTTTTTGGGAAAGGCTATGACATACATGCGCACATTTATCGAGAGTTTAGTCCAATGTTGCACATGTTATTATAAGATTCCACAGCGTCTTCCTTTTCTTCAGCCTTCAACGAGCCTTCCTTTTAAGCAATTGTCTGGAGTGTGTTTCAGTTTAGAAAGGACTTTGAAAGATAGGGTTTGCCCGGAATGACTCTGACAGTCGCGTGCTGGGTTGATCGTATAACTAATGCGTCCTCAAAATCTGATGCTTCTAAAATCTGAAAATCGATGCTTGTTCTCGCATTTTTTCGTCCAACATCGCTATAGTTGAAATCTTTGTGTGGTTATGATTTCGAAATATTTGAATATTCGAAATTATTTTAAAAAACGGGATTTATTTTTGAATATTCGAATTCGAATATAGGCCATTCGAGCACAACTATAAACCTTTGGCTCCTCTCTAACTGCGCTAACTCCAGTAAGCAGCGCTTTGGTACAGCTATACCATGGCCAATCTCAAAGCTACCTTTTTCCTAACTTTGTTTCTGTTGTATTTATTGGCTAAAATAAATAACTAAATAAAACTGCAGCAGCAGGAATGAGCATTAGCAATGCTCGCCGGAGCTTCGACGCCCTGATGGAGCCGTCACCTTTTCCAAAAGGACAATGGAGAAGGTCATTCACGACTTCCACTCCAATCTTCTCGATAACCACGTCCACTTGCCTGCATGTTGCCTTCCACGCAGGTTCTACTTGTTGTGTCGTGCCTCCCTTCCGAAATCCAGCACGCCATCTCGTCGGTGCGGAATTGCACAGCGCCCCAGTACCGACAGGATCAGGTATGAGCATCTGAGGACCTTCAAGCTAGTAGTCTTCAACAACCTGGCGCAGCTCTTCACGTGCTACCTGTCGGAGTGCAAGGTTCCATCTCAGTGGGAGACCAGCAGGACCGTCTTGCTGTACACGAAGGAAGACGTGCACGACATTGGCAACTATCGCCCGATCTGCTTGCTGTCCGTTGTCCACATACTGTTCACTCTAGTCATTCTGACTAGGATCAGCCAAACGCTGGACGAAGGGCAGCCATACGGACAGGCAGGATTTCATAGAGGATTCAGCACGATCGATCACGTACACACCATTACGAAGCTCGTCGAAGTATCGCGAGAGTACAAGCTGCCGCTATGCCTTACGTTCACTGACCTGAAGAAGGCATTCGTCTCCGTTGAAACTGACCTGGTCATCAAGCCCTGGTCGCGGGCATCCCTATTCACATCATCAGAGTGCTTTGACAGCCGTATCTCGTGGTTCTAAGACAAGGATCTCATCATTCTACAGTGACGTCATTTTTAACGTGAACAAAGGGGTTCATCAGGAATACCACACACTCCGAAGCTCTTCAGCGCTAGCTCTTCAGCCTTCCGAATCATAAAGTCAGTCATAAAAGGCGTATCAGGGGAAGATCGTCGACGACATCTTGTTCATAACGCCGGGAATTAGCAGAGTGCTGGCCGACATCAGTCGTGTATGTGGAAGCATTTGACTGCAGCTGAATCGCAGAAGTTTTCGACCTGAAGAAAGTATTTGTTGTGTCCCTGAGGATACAACTTCACTAGACCTCTGGGGCCTCTTCTTATTGCTACTGGACCTCTTGGGTCTCTTCTTACTGCTCTCTGTGCTAACAGAGAGGCTCACGTCCGCGTGCGTAGAGGCAGTAGAAATAGTACAGCATTATTAGCGAATTAGTCGACCCCGACGACGACGGCTGGAGGCGGTGGAGGTAGGCTGGCGGCGGCTGGAACTCCTTGGCGACGGTCCTCGGTGGCCCTCGGCGACGACCTGCGACGACGACCCCTGAGGGTTTCGGCAGCGGCCTTATATGCGCCCCGTTTTCCCGCCGGTCGTTACTTTGACCTGCCTTGGCGGATTACCACCGTGCCTACGTGGGTGGTCATCGGCTTTCTACTAGCCGGCTACGGGCGCGCTACACACGATCACCACTGTGATCGTCCATCCATAACACCTCCCCTAGTAGGAAAATAATTACAGCAAATATTTTTCTACTCCTTAACGGAAACCTAATTTACAACCGAAACCTAAGGAAATCTACAACAGTCAACAATCAAACTAAGAAAAATCGTCTACTCCATATCGTCGGACTGGTCTTCTGGTCCTAGTAGGACGTCGTAGTTGTAGTGGTGGTTCTCTGCCACCATCGCGTCGTTGATTGGTTGAACCCGCGGTCGTTGAGCAAGCAGGTTCCGTCCTCCATGCGTCGCCCAATTCAAGAACATCGAGCAACGTTTTCAGCGCAGAGTTTTCTTCCTGACAAGTTCGCTCTTCGGCGCAACGTCGCATCTGATTCGCGTGCATGCGAATCGCTCTTCCGTCAACTTCGACCTCATAGTTGACGGCACCAAGGCGTTTCACTACCTTGCCTTTCGTCCACACAAATCGTGGTGCCTTCCATCTCTATACGTATACGTAATCACCTACAGCGAACTCTTTGGGCAGCACACCATGCCTTTTGTCGAACTGCCGCTTCATCTTTGCTCGTCTTTCCCTCACGAGCGGGTCTTCTGATTAATCTTCCATCGGAATCAGCAAGCTCAAACGCGTCCTTAGCTTCCTCCCCAGAACACTTCCGCCGGAGCTCTCTCATTCAGGCACGCGTTTGGCGTAGATCTGTACGCCTGAAGCACCACGTTGAGCGTCTCTTCTGTTGGCCTCTCCTCCCCTTTAAGCTTTTTGACGCCTCGCTTAAGCGTATCAACAAAGCGTTCCGCCTGTCCATTAGACAGGGGGTGATAGAGGGCAGTCTTGATCTGCTCAATTCCTCCTTCCTCGCACATTCTTTTAAACTGTTCCTACACGAACTGTGTGTCATTATCACTAACTATTGTTTGCGGCAATCCATACCTCGCAAACAGATTTTTCATGGCCTTCACGGTTTGTCCTGCAGAGATATTTGCCATCTCAAAAATATCTGGCCATTTGCTGATCGCATCTACCACCACCATGTAGTAGGAACCATGAATTGGTCCAGCAAAATCTATATGAACTCTCTGCCAAACACGGATAGGCGCTGGCCATGTCTCTAGCGGTACCTTCACAGGATTCTTTGCACTTTCCTGACACTTACTACACTTGCGTACCACGTCTTCACAGTCCTTGTGAACCTTAGGCCAGTACACATAACTTCGGGCCAACTTCTTCATTCGCACGACCCCAGGATGACCAACGTGCAGTTCCTCCAAAACGTCTTCTTGCAACTTCGAAGGAATCACCACTCTTTCTCTTGTCATGAGACACTTCCCAACCACGCACAATGTCTCTCTTCTGTTGTGAAAAGGTGCCAACTTAGGGTCCACCTTTGGCCATCTTCCACTTTTCACACATGCCATAATTTTTCTCAACAAGGGATCTCGCTCCGTACACGACTCAACATCTTCATGAGTCACTGGCAGCTTTCTGATGCATTCTTGCAGCACTGAACTCACATCCCCTTCAACAGCTGCGATCACCACGTCTTCGTCAGCAGCTCGATGTGTCTGCATCAGCCTTGATAAGCCATCTGCCTGTCCAAACTTCGTCGTGTTGACATATTTAATGTCAAAGTCATAACCAAGCAGTATCGTAGCCCACCTCATGAGGCGATTAGCGGAGTACACTGGAACTCCTTTCTTGTCACCAAAGATGGCTAACAACGGTTTATGATCTGTCAGCAACAGAAACTTCCTGCCATACACATTCTTGTGGAACCTCTTCACTGCAGATACTAGTCCCAGCGCTTCCTTCTCAATCTGGGAATAGTTCTTCTCTGCGCTTGACAGCGACCTTAAAGCATGTGCTATTGGCTTTTCTGAACCGTCCGGGTATCTATGCGAAATAACGCATCCGATACCATAGTCGCACGCATCAGCTGCAACTACTATCTTCTGCTTGGGATCATAGTGAGCCAAATTCATCTCACTATGCAATGCTGCCTTCAACTTTTCGAATGCCTTGGCTTGCTGGGACTTCCATTCCCACTTCACATCTTTTTTCATCAAGGCATCTAACGGTCCTCGAAGCTCTTTGATCGTTGGCATAAACGATGAGTAGTACTTTACCATGCCGAGAAATGCTCTCAGTTGAGCAACATTCTTTGGCTCACCCATACTCTTGATCGCTTGGATCTTCTTCGGATTCGGTCTTCTGCCATCCTTGTCTACTATAAAACCAAGGTACCGAATCTCTGGCTTCGAGAATGCACATTTCTCCAATCGAACCTTAAAACCGTACTCAGCGATTCTCTCAAACAACGCTAGCAGGTTTTCTTTGTGTTCCTGTGCCGTTCTTCCACAGACCAAGATGTCATCCAGGTATGACGTCACACCTCTCAAACCAGAGACCATCTTGTTCATTATCTGCTGGAAAATTCCAGGTGCAGTCTTTATCCCAAACGGTAACCGATTGTGCTGAAATAATCCTCTGTGCGTGTTTATCACGACCTTCTTCTTCGCCTCTTCCGACAACTCCACCTGCAAGTAGGCATCTGACAAGTCGATCTGTGAAAACACGGTCCCGCCTTTCAAGGACGCGAATATATCCTCTGGCACCGGCAAGGGATAATCAAACGATTTCAGCGCTTTGTTCAGTCCAGTTGAGAAGAAGTCTGCGCATACTCTCAACTTCCCATTCTGCTTTTTCACACACACACACACACACACACACACACACACACACACACACACACACACACACACACACACACACACACACACACACACTATAGGTGCAGCCCACTCACTGTGGCTCACCGGTGTAATCACACCCATTTCCACAAGCCTGTCAAGTTCCTTATCAACAGCTTCAACAGCAGCGTGTGCGACTGGTCTGCAACTTCGGAACACTGGACGCGTACCATCGACAAGCTGACGCTCAGCTTTCTCCTTTGTGCAGTGCCCTAGACCTTCCTCAAACACTTCTGGATAGGTCTTCTTCAACTCCTCTCCAAGGTTCGCACTGTCCTCCAACTTCACTTCTGTCACCATCATCCTCATATGATGTGACATTTCTTCATTCTTCTCAATCCACTCGAGGCCCATTAGCGAGTTGTAAGGTGTCACATAGGCGTATCCTTCTGATACCGCACCCTTAATCTCGAACTCGCACCTCAGCTGTCCCCGAATCGTCATTGGAGTTCCACTGGCATTCTTCACCACTAGGTTCGTCTTCTCGAGCGTTGGAGTGTCCATCTTGCTCCAAACACCCTCATTTATCAACGTTATATCCGAACCAGTGTCGAGCAAGAACTCTACAGGGTGACCGTTGACGACTGCTTCCACATACACGCGTGTAGAATTCACTCTAGCTGCCGCACTCGAAATCTTGTACTGCGCGCACGTGTCGTCCTGAATTCTGCTGTACTGCTTTACCACGACGGCTTCTCCGTCCCGATCTCTTCAGCTCGGCATCTTTCCGCAGCTGCGCGACATCGCAGAATTTCTCCTTGTGCCCTGTCTTCTTGCAGCTCTTGCAGAACCACAACTTCGCTTTACATGCCCCGGCGTAGTGGTTCCCTTCGCAATTCCAACACTGAATTGCTTTCTTCCCTTCCTTGGCTACCATATCAACAGCCTTCACATTGCCAGCGATTGTTTCACTGTCCCTCTTTAGACTCAAGAAGTTCTTGCACTCCACTTGCAACTCCTGCAGGGACATTTTCCTTTCAGCCTTTTACTCCCTGTCTAAGACTGCAATGAGTCTCTGCCTTATCTTGGCTTCCATTGGAGACTTCAGTCCAAAAATCCATAGAAGGCACTTAATTCCGTCCGAATCCAACTCATGGATTTTCGCTTTCTCACACATTTCGTTCACACAACCAGTATACGTGAGGTAATCCTCGCACTCTTTCTTTTCCTGCTTCAAACACTGGTATCTGGTCGTGAACTCTGAAGTCTTCACATCAAACAGCTGCTTCAGCGTGCTCACGGTTTCAGCAAAACCGATCTCCAGACTTCTTTAGGCAAGACATGCCTTTGGTACTTCTCGAAGGATGCAGCATCAAGCTTCTCACAGAGAAGCCTCACTCTCGAGCTCTCTGGTAGCTGCTTTGCATTCTCTACAAACACTGCTCTGTACCTTAAGTACCACTTCGAGAAGCATGAATCCACATCAGGATCGAACACGAACCTGTCAATCCGATTACTCAATGCATCCATTGCATTTGGCACTGACATGGTTCCACCAGTCGTGCTCAACATATCTGCTCCTCTCACGTGCCTGAGCACAATGTCGAACATATCTTTTTGCTGCTTCTCAGCAACTCTCCTTTGCTCCTCCATGAGCTCCTTGAACATGGACATGACAAGCTGAGGATCCACCTCCGATCAACTCAGCACCTGCTCTTTAGGCTTCCTTCTTAGAGCCTCAGACTTCCTCGAAGTCTTGCTCAGGCGTCCTTTCCTCACTCTCGCTCCTGTAGCGGGAAGTGCCACACCTGATCGACACTGTTGTATCCCTGAGGATACAACTTCACTAGACCTCTGTAGTCTCTTCTTACTGCTCTCTGTGCTAACAGAGAGCCTCACGTCCGCGTGCGTAGAGGCAGCAGAAATAGTACAGCTTTATTAGCGAATTAGTCGACCACGATAACGGCGACGACGACGGCTGGAGGCGGTGGAGGTAGGCTGGCGGCGGCTGGAACTCCTTGGCTACGGTCCTCGGTGACCCTCAGCGACGACCTGCGACGACGACCCCTGGGGGTCTCGGCAGCGACCTTATATGCGCCCCGTTTTTCCGCCGATCGTTACTTTGACCTGCCTTGGCGGATTACCACCGCGCCTACGTGGGTGGTCATCGGCTTTCTACTAGCCGGCTACGGGCGCGCTACACACGATCACCACTGTGATCGTCCAGCCATAACAGTATTCTTCTCTGTACAAACAGAGGAGGTCATAAGGCTAGGTACCATATTCATGAGGAAAGGAAGAGTTTCTGATGCCCCATTCTCGCTTGACGGAACAAACATCTCCAAATGCTCCAGCTACATGTATATAAGTCGCGAAGTCAACATGGCCAACGACCTAGGGCCGGAGCTGGGTGGCTTTCAAGAGTGTCGAAGAAGTCATGAAAAAGACGAATGTCCGACTCCGTGCCCACCTATTCGACTCGACTGTTCTTCCTGCCTTAATATACGCCTCAGAGACCTGTACGAAAGCAGGCTTAACACGCAATCAGCGTCGCGCAGCGTGGAGTCGAGTGGGCGATGGTCGGAGTGACACGATTCACACAAGTGAGAGAAGGCCTCCGGAGTTCCGAGCTTCGTCGACGTTCGAAGATAAGAGACGCTGTCACATAGGTCAAGTTGTCGAAAATTAGGTGGGTCGGCCACGTTATGCGTTTTCCGCTGGAAAGAGCCGTCAGGGACTGGATTCCGCGGGATGCCAAGAGAACACCACCATGGTCACCAACGCGTTCGTCAGGCTTCTTCGTGAAAGCCTTGAACGAACGATATGACGCTCTTCGTGTCCCTCGAGCGAGGAGGATCCATTGGAGCACTCTGGCACACGACAGGGACGATTGGAGACGCTGATGGTGCCAGCTTCGGCAACTCGATTATCAACGGGATGTCAGGTGATATTATATATATATATATATATATATATATATATATATATATATATATATATATATATAAGTGCTCCGTCACGCTTCTTGGCGTGCACTTGCGCGCTTCACGCGATGCTGCAGTATCATTATCTAAGGACAATCACATCGAGCTAGCTGCTCTACTTGTACAGCTTCTTTCCCTACCTAGGAGTACAAGAGGCTCGCAGTACGTACAGTATATAGTATGATAGGGCGATCTATTGGTTCCTCACTACTGGTCCTCCCTTAGTGAAACGGTCCCCTCAGTGATCCACCCTTAGCTGACGTCTTCGGGACACCTTCTGAATCCCCAGGCACATTGGACGACGTCTTCGGAACGTCTACGTGATCCCCAAACACGTTGAGCGACGTCTTTGGCACGTCTTCTGAGTCCGAGGCATGTAGAAGACGTTGACATATTTTCCGCTATTTTTCCGCACCGTAATTTGATCAATATCGGTTGATGTCGATCGATACTTCGAAAACAAACTCCAGATTTGTGTTCAGCAACCTCTATTGCCTCAAGACCGAAGTTCCCAGACAGGAAGAAAACGTCTGGGTATTTTTCGCTATTTTCCTGGCATAATTTTCTTCCATTTCCCACCCCCCCCCCCCGGTTTTCCCCTATTTTATGGCTAATTTCTGCGGCGGTGCCGATCGATGGTATGACTCATCACTTAGCGCGTTATTATTTATTTATTTATTTATTACAAGGCACGGATAACAATCACATGCGGTAAGAATTTAACAATAACATATAACAAACACAAAACAAGCCTAACGAAACCTTAGTGCAATTAAACGTTTAAAAGAGGATAGAGACATATTAACAATGTTCTCGTTCTCAGAAAGCAAGATGTTGAGCTCTCTGATGCTCCTGTGAATGAGGAAACTTGACCTTACTTTTGACCTTGGAAGTGGCAGGTAGAGTCGGAGATGCCCTCTTCTGTCAGTTGTCAAAGGGACGCCAAAAAACCCAACTGGGTCAATGGAAAGCCTTCCTGTTAGAACTTTGAACAACATAACTAAATCTGCTCGCTTTCGTCTAGTCTCAAGGCTAGACAACCCAAGCATTTTGGTCCTGTCAGACCCACTCGGAATATTGTCGTAATTTAGACCACGACACTTTAGAAAAAGCTTACGGGTGAAGTTATTCTGAACACTTTCAAGGAGTTTTATGTCCTTCTTTTGAGAGGGACTGAAAACTGATACACTACATTCTACAATGGGCCTTACGTAAGATTTGTAGGCTCTCACAAAAGAAGGTTGATCTTTGGTTATCAATACCTTAAACAAGTTATAAATTCCGTAATTAGCCTTCTTTACAAGTGCTTTATAATGATGCTCAAAGTTTAGGTTGCTCGAGAAATGGAACCCTAAATCTGATGTACTTGTAAGTTGCGCTAAAATTGACCCGTTGAGAGTGTATGTTGGACGGTGGCTTTGAGATTTAGACTGTATCACGAGGCAATGCGATTTTTCAGCCGAAAGGGGTAGTTCCCAGGTACTTGCCCAATTTTCTACAAAATTTATAGCCGCTTGGACATCACAGGAGGCTTCTTGATTGTCGACTTCTCTATAGACCTTTATATCGTCCGCGTACATTTTACAAAAAACTCCAAACCTTTGAACTGAATCAGGAATCTCATGCGTATACAAAAGAAAAAGTAATGGCGATAGTACTCCACCCTGTGGAACACCACTGAGGCAGAATAAACCGATGAATACTCTCCTCCTACTCTGACTTGATAGGTACTGCCCGTAAAAAAATTCTTTATCCAGTC
Source organism: Heligmosomoides polygyrus polygyrus (assembly GCA_947396885.1). Taxonomy (NCBI): domain Eukaryota; kingdom Metazoa; phylum Nematoda; class Chromadorea; order Rhabditida; family Heligmosomidae; genus Heligmosomoides; species Heligmosomoides polygyrus. Next base: position 58,447,046 of record OX377204.1, on the reverse strand, counting down.
TACAATCATAGGGTGTACTACCCTTCCCATCTTGTACAATAATTTTTCTGTAGGAACCTTGTCGAAGGCTTTTGAAAAGTCGAAAAATACAATATCTGTACGTTTTCTGCGGTTCATAGATTTAGTCCACTCGTTTAGAGCAGAAAGAACAGCTGTTTTCACCGAGCGTTGTTTCAGAAAACCAAACTGATCCTTAGAGATGATGTTATGTTCTTCAATATGATCCAGCATGTGTTTCTTCACAATCTTTTCAAAAGCTCTAACGAATACAGAGGTTATACTGACAGGCCGGTAATTACCCGGTTGATTGAATGGTGGCTTTTTGCGAATTGGCGTAATAAAGGCATGTTTCCACCTTGAAGGAACCTCAGCTCTCATATAGCTCGAATTGAAAATTAGTTCTAATGGATAAGCAATACAATGCGCCACTTGTTTGATAAACGTTAATGGTAGATGATGCGGGGACGTTTATATAGAGTACGATATTGACATATTTGAACAGCGAGATTTCATACTCGAATTCACAAGAGCATCATATCCCAAAAAGAGAAGAATTAATGACAGGTAGCACTGGAGGTCATCTCCGCCCTTCCTTACCACAATAGACATGGGCCTGCTTTTTTTTCTTCTTTTCTTGACACGCTTGTTGGATGCTTCTGGGGCTATAGTTTCTACTCTACGGCATCAAGGGACCCAGACCGTTGTGCCCTTTATGCCGAGAAGAGCCTACATAAAAATGAATTGCATTTCTAATGCCTCTGGAGGAGTTTTCAAGAAGTGGAATCGCAAACCAAGCGAAAGAATGCCACTGCCCACTTCCGTTATTCTCATCGGAGCAGTTCGAAGAGGCGAATAGAACGAAATATTTGCCCAGCGACGGTTTAGTTTCGCTTGATGCAGAAAGGAAAGCCATCTCAAAGGGTATGGCAAATAGCATAGCAATAACTAACGAAGGAGCAACCAAGGTGGCCTTCCGCGGAGGACACGGAGGATGAAGGTGAACTGTGGTGGAAGTTCAACTTCAGGAAGAAAAGGAGATACCCATGTCTGCCAAACGAAACCAGTGCGTCTGTTTACACATGTCTTCGTTAAGCAGGTATACAGGACTTCGAGAGATTGGTTGAGATCGCTTGACTCCGTGATAGATTTGAAGAGCGCTTCAAAAAATCTTTGTACTCTGTAAAAAAAAAATCTTGTGCTTTACAAGGGGGGGGGTGAGATAAATGTAATAAAAAATTTCGACAAAAGCGGGGTGCACCACGCTTTACCCCGGTTGGATAGCTAATCTTTCTCCTTCATTTTGACCGTAGTGGTACAGTACCGAACGCGTCTTTTGAATAGACGCCGAAAAAACCGCACTTTTGCGGTTTTTGCGTCTTTTTGCTATAACTCGCCCTTTTGAAAAACCAAGAGTATATTTCAGCTTAGGAGATCAAGCTCTATCGTTGGTATATACAACTCATATGAAAGATCAAAAATGGCCAAAATTGAAAACTTGCACCCCATTGAGAAGGCGGGCCGCGGACGAGTTGTCGGCCGCAAGGCGTCGAAAATTGTCGCATGCTCACAATTCCTCTAATTTGAGGTTTTTTGAGAAACGGTTACTACTGCTCGATTTGTCTCCTCGAGATCTACACAATCATATATACAACTACGACAAACCACCGCAGTTTCGCAGTGGGTGGTCAAAGATGGTTGGAGCAGACTTTTTGCTATACTTACTTACTTTGATACTTTGATGGTCCTTTGTGGGCTGGAGGTCTTCTCAGCGGGGACCACAACTCTTCAAGACCGCTCGACCTCTGGCTGCTTGCATCCAGTGAGGCAGACTCCGCTCTCTGAAAGATCTTCAGAATGAGTCTGCCCATCGCGTTGGCGGTCGTCCCAGTGGTCTCTTATGGTCTCTCGGGAGCCATTCTGTGACATGGAGACTCCATCTATCGTCCTTTCGTCGAAGCAGGTGTCCGGCCCAGCGATATTTGGACTTCTTCATGTACTGCAGAGGGTCTGCTAATTGCGACTTCTCCCGTAGCTCCGAGCTTCGTAGGCCTTCTTGCCATTGCTGACGAAGGCTTGTCCTTAGAAGACATCTCTCCAGTGCACGATGCGTAGTTTGCATCGCTCTGGCGATTATCTTGTTGTCGGGCCAGGTTTCCTTCGCGTAACACATCGCAGGCAGTACAGAGGCGTTAAAAATCGAGGCCCTGAGGCCGGGATCCTTGACATGATCGGTGACTTCGCGAATCGAACTGAAGGCTGCCCATGCTGCGCGTCTCCTGCGGGCGATTTCAGGAGCGAGGTCGTTATCCATGTTCAGCTCTCTTCCCAGATAGACGTAGGAGTCGACCTGTTGCAGAAGCGAAGGTTGCTGATTCGTTTACCGTCGACAAGGTAGCCTTTATCGTCCCAGTTCAAGTCTTTCATGGCATCCTGGAGTGCCGCTGTGAATAGCTTGGGAGAAATCGTGTCTCCCTGCCGTACTCGTTTCCCGATAGGAATTTTAAGCTTTCGATCGAACAGCTGGATGGTAGTCGATGTGTTCGGGAAGCATTCGTCGAGAAGTCGGATGTAGGGTGATGGTATACCAACGTGCACAAGTGCGTTCAAAACGGCGTTGATTTCCACAGAGTCGAACGCTTTCCGGTAATCCACGAAGACAAGGACAAGTGGGAGGTGGTATTCGCGGCTCCTTTCGATGAGCTGTGAGACAGTCTGAATATGGTCCATGCAGGAGAAATCCTTGCGAAACCCTGCTTGCTCCACTGGCTGATATTCATCCAAGCAACGCTCCATGCGGTTAAGCAGTGTCTTGGTGAAGATCTTGTACACAACTGAGAGAAGACTGATGGGTCGATAGTTGTTGATATCTTCCTGGTGACCTTTTTTGAAGATTAAAACTGTTTTCGACTCCTTCCATGAGTCTGGAATCCTACCAAGTCGAAGGTAGTGGTTGAAGTGCTTGGCAAGAAGTGAGCAGACGGCACTGCGACCCGCACGAAGGAGATCAGCAGAAATGCCGTCCGGTCCGGGAGGTGTGCCCGGCTTCATCCTTCTGATGGCATGAGCAACTTCTGATTCCAGAATGGGAGGTACTTCCTCAGCTGGTGGCATCAAGCATTTCGGGGCAGTGATGGAAGAACGGAACAGATCTGTGTAGAATTCCTGAACGATGGCCTCCATCGCTCTTCGAGACGTTTGCGTTGTTCCGTCCTTATCCACAAGGGCTGACATTATTGCCTTCTGATCGCAGAGATCTCGTTTGCAGCGCTTTATGCTTGAACCTTTCCCAGCCGCTTCTAACAGCTTCAATCTTCTGAAGGCTTGAATGGACTCCCTCACTGCAATTCGACAGGCCTTCGAGATGGTGACTTTTTTCCAGATGGGAAGCATTAGGATCCAGTTTAACAGCTCTTCTTTGCTCCAAGAGTTTAACCGCATGTGCGTTAAGTCTTGAAGCAGGCGGTGATGTGGCTTCGCAAGAGCTGCTAGCACATTTCAACAGTCCTTTGGAGAGAAGGTCGTAGTCTTCCGATGGATCTTCAAGAAGATTCCAATCATACGACCTTATCGCATATTCCAACTCCTCAGACTTGAATATGGGGATCCTCACCGGTGCCGGTTTATGAGTGTCACGCTTGAACATCCTCTTTCTGAGAGTCAGCTTCGCACGGACAAGACGGTGATCCGAGCCGGTGTCAAATGAAGGCAGCACGGAGACGTCGAACAGACTCCAGCGTCTGTTTGTAAGAACATGGTCGATCTCCGAACGTGTTTCTCCATTTGGGCTTTCCCAGGTCCATCGTTGGTTTGAAGGCTTCTTAAACATAGAATTTCCATGGTAGAGACGGCACGCGGATAGGAAGTCTATCAGGCGCTCTCCGTTTTCGTTCCTTGAGGAAGTTCCATGTGGTCCTAGCCTCCATTCGTCGTGATCATTCGTACTGACGATGGCGTTAAAGTCGCCAACGACAACTTTGTAGTAGCTCTTCTCGTCGTTGACAATCCTTTCGAACAGCTTGTAGAATTCCTCCTTTTCTTCATCTGTGGCCGCAGATGTTGGAGCATATCCATTTATGATGGAGACGGTTCCTCGATCTTTGGTTTCCAGACGAAGAACAGCTACTCGCGGACTGATGATCTTATAAGAGTCTTCTAGGTGGTGCACTGTCGAATTGACGAGAAATCCAACTCCGCCAATATTCTTTCTGTCCACCTTTGCTTCGATAATGAGAAGCCCGTTGCGGTCGGTCCTTCTTATGGTTTCCGTTCTGCCTTTCGTTTCCTGCAGCGCGATAATGTCGTATTTGATGTTGCGGCTTCTGTAAAGCAGTGTTCGAAGATCCTGCTCAGATGCGATCGAACGACAGTTATAAGTGCAGACCAATAGGCAGTTTCCGTGTCGTGGTGGGAGGGAGTTTCCGGTAGTCCGATTCCAATGACGTCCTGATAGTTTAACTCCGAGATTAGATGGCCCCTCGCCGGAGGTGGATGCAACCGACGTCGTAGAAGTCCACCTCCGGCGCGCGGAGGACTGGGGCGCGGGTTTAGTTGTTTGAGCCGTAGCGGTGGTCTGGTTACTCACATGTTCCTGGCCAGGGATACAGGAGAGCCGCCCATACACGACAAAGCGTCGCGTACTGCGTGACCGTTTGTGCCGTTAGCCATCACAAAGTGATGTTCACCCCTTCACCGCGGGCAGGTGGCACATGAAGGGGCATGTTCTCGGAGCATCTTAAGCATGGCGTAAAGTGTTTCGTCATGCCAGGAATCCTCTGTAGCAAAAAGAGTCCGAGTTATAGCAAAAAGACAAAAAAACGCAAAAGTGCGGTTTTTTCGGCATCTACTCAAAAGACGCGTCCGGTACTGTATATAAATTCTGCCTTCTATAATGCGTGAGATTTGCGCCCAGTTGTTTGAGATGGTAACAATGTAGACGTTTCCGACCTTTCAAGGCTATAAAGAGGGCGAATTCTTTCAGACGTACGCCGAATACAGGTGGATAATAATGTTGGTCTACGCCTAAAACAAGGACGCACTGAAGTTTATGTTGTTTTGTGAAACCAGGATTCATAAATTTCAATGAAGACCATAGTAAATTGTTTGGCAGTTAATTTACCTTAAAAGAAGTCCGTTTAGGTTCCCAATATGGTCAGTTTCTTTTCAAGTTTCAGGTTGTTTTGTAAAATGTCTAGTTTGTCGTGAAAATGGCACGTATCTGGTCAAGTGTTGCATCATGACTGCCTTTCTACTCGTAAGGTCGCGAACAGGTCTCGGCTTTGTGAAAAGATTGAAAAAATAAAGCAAAATAAGAGTAAAACAAAGTAGCAAAAGCAATGAAGAGAACCAAAAGCTATGGAAGCAAAATTGCGCCTACACTAGAAAGAAACTCTGTGGATTCGTTCACTAACCGATAGAGTTTCCTCGAATCAATTCTGCCTTTTCAATAAAGTTCTTTTGCAGGTAGGTGAATCGACTCGCCGTAGCTGTCCGGATTTCCATCTAAATTGCTCAGTTGCTTACAATCCTTGCTCCTCTAGGCATCCTTACTCGTTTAGTTTCACAATGAATGAATGGTCGCAGTGTCGTTTCACTTGGCGTACGTGTTGCGACGTTGTTTGGAACGACCACGATTCAAACCCTCAAGGAACAATCACTGACCTCATGAGGGTATTCAAGGTGTTTGAATATGATGGCACCAACTTTAATGTAAACCATACATGCGACAACCAGAGCCAAGTGTAGGCCGCATGAGCGCCAGATCTAGGACAGTACATAGAAGTGATCGAATAAGTGCGGAAAGTGATCGAATATACGACACTTGTTTTCTGCTGCCGACGTAGTCTTGAAATCAGGTGCAACAAAGATACGCGCACTGAAAGACCATCGCTCCTGACCTAAGCGTTGCATCCTCCTATCGACCACTGAAGATTCGCGACGGTAAACTATTTGAAAGTGCAAATGAAATTCTATGTTTCTGTTTGAATGCATGTAGAGTACGCACCATGCAATTGTTCAGTTGAGCATATTAGGTTGTTTGAACTGAAGAGATTGTATTAGCCCCGTCCAACATCCGACTACGACGACGAAGTGGTAAAGATTTTCTATGCGAAACTGTAGAATTCATTCGACGTCGGAAATTTTCGAGCAAATGAACGATCGAATTTATTCATTCATTATCTTCTCACAGAAGTTCTATAATGAAGACCATATCTTCTACAAGGTGGTCTTCGGGGGTCAAGATCGGCCGCAAAGGACAGCTGTAAAAATGCACATGGTTAGTAGTGGAAAGTGTACATTGAAGAACTGCCTGAGTTCATCATATCGAACAAGTCCCTCCATGAAAATTTTCAGTTCCAGAAGTTGTTAATGTTAGCGTGACATTGTGCCACACGATGCTTGCAGGTGTACTTGTTCATTCAGCAGGGGCTGAAGTTGCGACGTTGCGTTGTCTTCAGAGGCATAAACATAGTTTGAATTTGGGCTCTATCCCACCAAGCGCCTCCACCACTCTAGCATTTTCGACCTACCCCTGCAATTACCACAAGAGGGCAAATGAGAGAGAAGAACTCACCTAGGCCCACCACTAAGGGCTGATGATTGTCCTGCACTTGAAGACTAGTAAGGGAGAACGAACCACACCAGGCAGATATGACCCACTAGTCATTCTACAGCTCACAATGAGGTACGAACGGCAGAAATTCGCCTGCTACGGCTGGGCACTCATTTCGGTTGTTCATCACTGCTCGTAAAAGTGCTCGTAAAAAAGCAGAATGCTTCTAAAGCTTTTCGCGTCACTCACCCTCAGTGGCCAATATTCAACAAATATCCATTTTTAGGCGTATTACTTCACACTGCGCATCTAACTGATATTGTAGGAACTTCTTGAGGCTGCTTAGTGGAAGTATGCATGCTTTGCAAAATTGCTTTTTTTTCATCGTTCACAAATGCATCACTCAGCACAGAGGAAGTTTTTGGCATCAATCAAACGAAATTTACGACGTGTTAGACGAACGCATGGGAAGACCGTTATCTACAACGTTGTGAAAAACTGCTGTTTTCTGCACATTGACATGGGCTGACAATCTCTTTTTTAGCTAAAAGATTTAAAATTTTGAAAGCATTTAAATGCTGTATTCACTAAATGAGTTCGAGTTGTAGTTTTTCAAGGAAACCCGTGATAAATTTTTTACAAATCGAAATTTATCCTAAGATTTCCAAGTTCACCTAGTTTAATTTAGAAGACGTTCGCTTTGATTTGAAGGAGGTTCGTTTTGATTTCATAAGTGCCCCTTTCGCTTTGAGAATTGAAACGGACCTACTTTGACTTGAAACTGTATGTTTACGTTTATTTAAGCCGATGACAGAACAACAAAATCAATAAGTGAAAAACTCTATGATCGGCTATACAACAAAGAATGACGGCATGTTTGTTATGTCAGAAGCAAATCATCTGTCACATGAGCCCATGGTTTAAAATTTTATTTATTTATTTATTTATTTATTTATTTATTTATTTATTTATTTATTTATTTATATCTGTCAGTCCGGAATTGACCGAGCCGTTCCAGCGCAGGCACTATATTCAAAGACATTTTTAAGCTGGTTCGCTCCCTAAGTGGTACCAGAAGATGCATACAAGGGAGTTGCGAAAACGAAGTTCACTGATTGGTAAACAAAAGTTATCCTTTTAGTTTAAAACAGTGATGCGCATCTAACTGCATTTTTTAACGAGAGCTAACGACTCGTGAAATTTAATGGCGTATTTTAGTTGAACAAAGCGTTTAAAATGATTAACGACGCATCCCGCAGAAGAGCTCTGGGGGTACGCGTAACAGCTAATTAGCAGAGGAGCCCACTTGATAGACCTACTCTCTAAAAAGAGGGATAAAAAAGTGATAGCGCACTCAGAGATGCGTTTCATTTTCTTTCGTCGGGTGATGGATCGCAAGCTTCACAACGGAATTTCGTGTGACGCCACGACCTACGCCGGCCTTGCAAAAGCGAACAGGGTCAGAATGGCCACACTCGTTCGCCACGTATGTCAGCCCCATGTGAATAGCCCTTGTCTGGTACCGATCCACAGAAAACGATAAAAAATGTATGCTATGATTTTCATAAAACGCCATCATCCTTGCGCAATGGGCATTATTGTAACTAAAGGTCGTAAAAATAGGGAACTTTAAAATCATAATTCGGCTTTTTCGGCTCAACTTGCTTTGCTTGAAGTTGGCGCACGATTGGGTAATAACCAAGGGTGTGCGTAAATGAAATCCATGAAATCCAAAATTTCGTAAATCGTAAGAGATGCCTGACTTATAACGCATCCAGTTTCCTTGCCTTCTTCCATTATGTTAAAGCTAGTCGAAGAACTGTGTTTTATTGAGACGTTTTCAGCTCGACCTGGACACTTCTAATTGAGATGAAAGCCATTAAAATCAACTAGCACCTTTCAAATCTTAAATCTTAAAAGCAGCTTATACAGGGTGCCCAGATAAAAAGTTTACACTGCTTGGACGATCAAAAACGTTTATCATTCTACTAGCCATTGGCTTGCATATAAAACTATGACTTTGTAGAAACAACCGCAACAACTCCGAGTAACCTAACAAAAACCATTCCATCCAAAACCAAAAAAATTGATCGCTGGCCAACTTGACGAAAACATTATTTGCACAAATAATCCAACAAGCATCCCCTACTGACAGCATCCCCTACTGCTGTGAGTGAGCGCATGGCACATTTCTATGGTATGACACACCTAAAGTTCTAAGCCTTTCCACATTTTGAATTGTACCCAATAGCATTTTTGTATGTGACGAGAAGGAATTGTGTGACGATTGAAAGAGTATGATCACATTTTAGGACACTCATCATAGTCGGATTTTGACCTAAAATTATAAAAGAAGATATTTTTATGGCACTCTTTAGAAGTAAATAAGAGAAGCAAGATGCAGCTTTATTGAAAGTGGTTTAACTGACTCGTACAAGGAGCATTTTAAACATATAGGGAAAACCAATGGTAGAAAAGTCGGAGGAGGATGGCTATCGCATGCTGCAGAATAGTTCTTGATTAGGATCCTACGACGAGCATGTCATGTCTTCCATACCTTCTGGGTTGTGAATTGGTACCTGATTTGCCTGGGAAGGATGAAGCACTCTCAGCTCATCGGCGGCAACCGCAATTCATCCTGTAAGGCAAACCCACACTCAATTGACCTCTACGATATCCCACAAAGGTAGAAAGAATGGATCTCAATCAGGGAGTGACTAACGTCATGCCTTGTCCCTTATCATTTTTGAAGGCAACCGCAACTTCTGGAATGAAAGATCGTCGTTCGACGATACCAGGCAACTACTTTCGGCAACTACTTGCTTGCACTTGTTAACTTTCGGAAACTCCAAAATATTGCTAATTAATGACTGCTTGCATTCATCAGTCCTGCTCTCCACTACCTTTGTAACAAACGCTATCGTATCTTTTGCCCAGTCTTCAGCATTCTGAACGGATCGCATAGGGCGAACACAATAGCCTCAATCAAACCACTGAAAACGAGACCAAAAGTGCGAAACTTTTTCATTTTCATCATGAAAATGTCAGACGTTTTGCTTAAGTTGCACCTTAAATGTGAATACACTCCGCGTCATGACGTGCAGTCATAATCAGATTGAAGCATAATTGTTTTACTCTTTCCAACAGTTTAGCTGTTATTCCACAGCCTCCAATCCAGTCCAATATTCCTTAATGGCTTTGCATGAGTTCTACTCGTGTGCATTGGACAGAGTCGTCTATGGGGTGAACAAGTGGTGAAAAAGTCACAAGTTGACTAAGCGGTGGTTGCAGCATAGAATATGGTTCAGCAGGTGATCATCCTCATTGCAGGGCAAAGAGAATTTGCAGGTTTTCTGTAGACTGGAACGAAATGCACTCAGATCATTCGAATGTGAGATGTTGTGCTAGAGTGTGACCAGCAAAAAGGCTAGCCCAGTTCCATTGTCAGAAATTAACTCGAGCGGCCTATCCGCCAAGCTGCGTTGTTCTGTCACAGCGCCACAGCAGAACATAAAAAAGTGAATAGGAAATAGCAATGAGCTACGAGCGAAGTCTTTAAAAGTGGGTACATCGTCATAACCCGAATTGTATCACATTATCGTCCGAATTGTATCACGTTATTTGGACGTTTGTCATCCGTGGACCGATGATCACATTTACGAAAATTTACGATTTACGACCCAAAATGTCGTAAATCGTAAATCGTAAAAAATTTGCCAAAATTCGCCGTAAATCGTAAAATCGTAAATCGTAAATCGTAACTACGCACACCCCTGGTAGGAACCTCTTATATAGAAGTGCAGAGAAAATCGCAATAAATTTACATACTCTGCTCCTAGGTTCTCATCAGCCGCCTCATGCTACTGAACCGATCGGCTTTCCTGAATGAGCCGCGCATACAGTAGACACCAAATGCAAGGGTGTATCCTTTAAACGTAATTAAAATGCTCGGGATGGTTCGAGGAGACCAATTTCTAAAACACAAGTTTCTAAAGTTTGTTGCGCATGATTCTCGGTGAACAAAACGCTACAGTTCCTGTTGTTTCTCCAGCGAAGAAAGAAACCAGAAGTTGACGTTGGCACCTTCGTCGGTGGAACCGCCAGATCACAGAATCTAGGATAAGCTGAATTTTTGTTTTGTCCTCTACCGCACTGCCGGGGCGCGTGGAGCGCAGTCGCGCCGCCGTCGCCTGCACCCGATACCAGGTTCCTGGTTCGGATTTCCCGCCCAGGCCAACCAAGCCTTCCATCCCTCCGGGGTCGGTGAATTGGTACCAGACTTGTCTGGAAAGGATAAAGCACTGACTTGTTCATCGGCTGGCCACCGCAAGTCATTGTATGGCCAAATACGCATTCAGATGCCTCCACGACATCCCGTAGAAGTAGAATGCGTGGCGCATCCCAAAGAGGATTGAATAACGCCGTCCTTTATCCTTATCCTTATCCTCTACTGCACCCTAGCTTTCCTCTGAACAAATTCGTACGCCTTCCCACACTTTCAGCTTGAATTTTCAGCTTAATTTTTGACCAAATTCTGTCACAGCACACCTAGGATTCAGGTCATAAGGGCAGGACACTGACATGAAAATCCGGCTTTTCTGCTGCGATGAGAAGTCACTTCAAATCCAGTTTTAGATGATATTGATTTCAGAAGCAAGGACATAAATGTTCACATACTTCTATAACAATGATCTCCTGCACCACATAGCATTAAAACAGAACAAACGGCAGAAATCTTCGGTCCCTCCTAGCAAAACGAAACGGATGACTCTTGAGGCTTACCATTTTTAGAAGATTTCCTATACCCCGACGGTGTTGGACGACAGGCTGCCCGATCAGTACCGATGCCAATCCGCCCATTTTACGTGTCATCGCGAATACCTTCCTGCTCTTCGCCACCAAAAATTCTGAAATAGGAAGAGTACAGAAGGCGCAGGCACACTCATTCCCTCTCAAGGCGCTTGCTTGTTGAAAACTGCCGATGAATGGCTTAGCCAATGGAAGCTACTAGAAGGCGTAAGAATGATGAAAAACATCGAATTCCTGCGGTGCTATGGTGATCTTAGCAAAGTCGCCTGAGGCGGAAATGATGTGTCGGAATGTTAGACGTGGCGCTTCTCCTGCTTCGAAATGCATGCGGAGGAGACGCACCGCCCTTTTGTCCAATAAATGATGAATCGTCGAGGCAACGTTTTACTGACTGTAGATATAACCTTTTTTACGCTTCATTGTTCTGAATTTTTACTAAAATTAGCAAACTCAAGTACCTGAGACGCTGAGCTGAAGCACGTGTTCCGTTATTCAAAACAAAATTAGGCAAAACATTTGCCGGTTAAGAAGGACTGCGCATTCACTAATGAACGGTATCTTGCTCCCTTTGCATTCCAGAAACAGTTCCGTTCAGCATCGAACCCGCCTAGAATAGAAGAGAAGCACCTTCCAAGACCGGTAACATTCGACCAAGCAGTGATGAGACAGCAAACAGCCCTATACGCCCGCGTAGAAACGCTTCTTTCTCAACGCGTTTGGTAACTGCCACGGATTAAATGAGCCGTCTTTACTCTTCAGAAATAAATCATCATATGTTGGTTGACTTAAAGAACGGAAATAAATCGAGCTGTCTCACATCACGTCAATTTGTTCTTCCCCAGGTGCTGCATGTGCATGACTGATCTGTCGTCAGTTTGAATCGGAACTCCTCATCTTACTGGCGCATGCCTTCAGCTTCTCGTGGAACTCCGCGAGAAGCTGAAGGCATGCGGCTTCTCGCGGAGTTCCACGAGAAGCTAAACCTAAGTTGTGTAAAAGAGCTTGAAACGTTGATTACAAATGTGTAGACAAAATTTATGGAATGGATCTATTAAGACAATTCTGGCCGGTCAGATTTCGCATTGTCTACCGCATCACCAACAGGCGGGTTGATACGGCGATGACACAGTGTTGCGTAATCGGCAGTGCCATCGGTTGCATCCACAGCTTCGGCAGCGGCGTTGTGGTAGAGCTGTCGCCTCTCAGGAGTGGAAATATGGGCTCCATTATCACCGGTGTTAGCGTTATTGCATTTTGCCATTTAGGAGAGCCAACAAGCCTTTGAATAAGGGTCTGGTATCAACTGTCGCTTACGTTCATCGAGCTCTTTGAAGGTGGAGTGCTAACAAATTTTGATTTCCGCATGAAGTGAAGGCTCCTGATTAGCATCCTAATATCCGGTGCATAAAGTTTGGACGCTTATGAACTCATCACCCTCCTCACCCTCGCTTCGAGCCTTTAGCATAGATCGGGATTCTGCTAACTGAGGCGTGACATCATGAACCTGTGATTGTGCTGAATAGTTAGGTAGGCTGACACAGACTTAATCGCACCGTTTAGTCATCTCTGTATCGACTTGGTTTGCCTCTAGAAGGACATGGTCAGTGGTAGGGGAGAGGTCTAAACGCCAGAATCCGGGAACCTGTCGTGGCCCGTCGATGTGCCAAAAACGACTCCCATCTAGTTGTGAGTCTGACGGCGTCTCCTACAGATGATAATCGGCCTTCCATTCGTCCATTCGTCTAGACAGATAAATCTATAACTCCTTTCCCTGTTCTGAGGCAGATGGCAGATCCCTTCACAGCACGATTTTTACTGGTGGCTGCGAGAAGTCTTCGTCGCTGAGAACGGGAAACCGTAGACTCCGCGAGATCAGCTTTTTAAGATTTCAGTTCTGTTGGAACTGAACCCAGCCGCATCAGCTGAGTTCCTGCTTCCTGACTATTTTATTTATTTATTTTTATTACGTCGCAAAAGGTAGACGCGAGATAGAAGTAGGACAGTACGAATAAGTAGACAACAAACTTCAGAAAAAATGCACAATCAAACAAGAATTGGTTGTAGTCGATCCCCATGACTAGAGTCCGTCAAACTTGAGCAACATCTTTGATGCGTACCGCTTGAACTGGGGTGTGGAGTAAGCATTTGACAGGTTTTTCGTGATTCTTATGTAAGCGCTACCTGCTCTATGCGTAAAGAAGCAAGCACGAACTGATGATTTCGGACAAGGCAAGGCTATTTTCATTATACTACCTCTAGTTCGGGGGGAAGGCGTCAAACTATATAATTTCATAATCACAGCCACACTAGGTTGGTGCAGAAATTTATGAACGAGACAAACATCAAATACCTTTTGTCGTGATACAAGGGATGGAAGATCCAATTGCCTATTTCTGAACACTGCGTTGGGGATGTTGGAGTATAAGAAGCCTCCCATGCGAATAAATAATTGCCTAGTAAAATTATTTTGGATCTTCTCAATTCTGGAGATATCTTTAATCCTACTAGGGTTGAATACTGTAGTGCTCGTTTCAACTAAAGGGCGTATATAAGTCTTGTAAGCCCTTATTAAAAGAGCTCTGTTCTTTGTAGAAAGGGCTTTAAATATGTGGAATGTTCGCAGAAGCGCTATCCTACAACGGTTGTTGACATGTTCAAAAAAGTCTGTGAACGAACAAAGTGCACAAATGCAAGCCCGCACAGACTACATATGGTGCCTATGCATTTCAAGTGATTTCAGCCTATGGGTAGCAAGCGGAACACGTAAGCTGTCCATCAGGCTCATAGACTCGAAACACTGAAAAATTTTGAGGCGAACATTTGAGTGGACCACTGACGCAAGGAAATTCTTTTTTGTAAGAGACTCAGCAACGTCAAAAAGCTGGACCTCCCGTAATATGTAGGTTTTTGTTGATATTGACATTTATTACATGCTACATTCACATGTACCCTTGCTCCAGTGTAACACTTTTACTGTAGTGTCCCACTAGAGCAAGGGTTCAATTAGCACTCCGTTCTGGTAGTCAAACAATCTTCGGTTCCCACGCGAGTCGAGTAAACAGTTTCAGATAAGTCTGCTGCATTAGCACCATTCTGTGGAGTCAAAGAAAGGCAAGATCAGGTACAGAATGGGACGTCGATGAAGCTTCAAATCAAGAACGAAATTCATTGAGACAAGAGCAATGATACAGTGTCTGCCTCTAGTGACAACGACGAGATACAGTTCGCTAACACGGGCTCCACTTCTTCCGGGGGACAGCTGACAGGACAGCCTTTGATATCGGTTACGAACATCTGTAGCATCTACACTGCTCAACGCAATGAGCATGTTTGTTTCTCGCACTTTAAGACAATCCGAATATATTAAAAAGGTGCTTACATAATCGCCTGCGGATCGTAGTCGGATTCAAAAACTATTGAGATATGCAAGTGTGCTCCCAATAATGAAGAGAGATTCCATACCATTGTAGGGTAAAACTAGCGTCACATAACTGTAGGGCAAAACTAGCACCGAAACCGAAAAAATATAAAAGCACCTTGTCAGATTACCGATGAAAAAATGCGAGAACTTGCTCATAACGAGGAACCGAACCTTCCTCTGTGCAGTCACATGCCCGCCGTCTCCACCGCTGGGCAACTTGCTTACAGCTGGAGCATCTCACGGGCTACACGTGAACCGGAACTTTGACATCCTACCACTATTGTCTCGTTTGCTCGTGACAGCCATAATTTGCACACAGCTGACGGTGTTCAAGCTCCTGTCGAGAAGAACATGACTGTCGGGTTGTACCCAATCCGCAGCCCACGACGGCGACGCCCTGCTACGGGAGTCACGTCTACCCAGGTCGGGAGATCGTCTGCCGCCAGCTGCCTGGAAGGGGCTCGTCTGCCTCTTACCCCATCCCTGTTCTACCACCCATGATGACGTATGATATCTTATAATAAAGATATGTGCAGGATATATACTAGACATGGGAATAGATAGTTCGTAGGATTTGTCAGGTAAGGACTGAGCACCTTTAACTTGATATGGAGGTCCCGGAGAGATTCTTAGGTTCTAGGCTTATTTTAAAATAAATGTCTTTTATTTCTTTCATGGAGCTTGGTGACGAAAACATTTTTCTACATATAACTGATTGAAAAACCATGACCCCTAATTACTCCTCGCTCCATGCTGGCACCCGACGACCGGTACTACGTCGTTCCCTCTGTTCTCCCTTCCGAGATCCGACACGCCATCCCGTCGGTGAAGAAACGTACAGCACCCGGTCCCGACAGGATCAGACCCGAACACCTGAAGAACCTCCCGCCAGTGCTCATCAACACCCTGGCGCGGTTCTTCACACGATACCTGTCGGAGTGCAAGGTTCCATCTCAGTGGAAGACCAGCAAGACCGTTTTGCTGTGCAAGAAGGGAGACGTGCACCACATTGGCACCTATCGCCCGATCTGCCTGCTATCCGTAGTCTACAAGCTGTTCACTCGAGTGAATAGGATCAGCAGAACGCTGGACGAAGGGCAGCCATGCGAACAAGCAGGATTTCGGAGAGGATTCAGCACGATCGGCGTCCCGGTGTTCTCTTGACATCCCGCGGAATCCAATCTGTAACGGCTCTCGTCCAGCGGGTGCCTGCGAAGCGCATTACGTGGCCGGCCCACCTAATTTTTGACGACTTGGCCCATGCGACAGCGTCTCTGATCTTCGAACGTCGGCGAAGCTCGGAACTCCGGAGGCCTTCTCTCACTTGCGTGAGTCGTGTCACTCCGAGCATCGTCCTCTCGATGCCACGCTGCGCGACGTTGATCGCGTGTTCATCCAGCTTTCGTATAGCCCAGGTCTCTGAGGCGTATGTAAGGGCAGGAAGAACAGTGGTGTCGAATAGGTGGGCACGGAGTCGGACGTTCTTCGTCTTCTTCACGACTTCTTCGACGCTCTTGAAAGCTCCCCAAGCCGCTCTTTTCCTTCTCTGGTGCTAGGTCGTTGGCCATGTTGACTTCGCGAGCCAGATACACATAGCTGGAGCATTCGGAGATGTTCGTGCCGTTGAGCGAGAATGGGGCATCAGAAACTTGTTCGTTCCTCATGAACATCGTCTTCGTAAGATTCAGCTGCAGTCCAACGTTCCCACATACACGATCGAAGTCGGCCAGCATTCGCTCTTCCTGGCTGATGCTCGCTGTTATGAGCACGATGTCGTCAGCGAAACGAAGATGGTCAGCTGCCGGCCGTCGACCTTCACTTCCATGTCCTCCCATTCTACTTCGCGCATGTCGTTTTCGAGGGTGGCGCTGAAGAGCTTCGGAGATATAGTATCCCCTTGCCGAACCCCTCTCTTCACGTCGACGACGACGTCGTTGTAGAATGGAGAGATCTTGGTCGTGAATCTATTCTACAGCTCTCGAAGGACTCTGATGTGCTGAGTAGGAACCCCCTGAGTGAGCAGGGCGTTGGTGACCGCTTCAGTTTCGACGGAGTCGAATGCCTTCTTCAGGTCGATGAACGTAAGGCACAGCGGCAGCTTGTCCTCTCGCGACACTTCGATGAGCTTCGTAGTGGCGTTGGTGGGACTTCTTCGTGAAAGCACTGAACGACCGATATGACGCTCTTGGTGTCCCTCGAGCGAGGATCCACCGGACCACTCTGGCACGCGACAGGGACGAATGGAGACGCTGCTGGCGCCCGCTCGAGCAAGTCGATGATCAACGGGACGACAGGTGATACATGTGAAGATCTGGGGAAGCCACTCCTCAGCCAACTTTGTTGCTTTCAAGCGACTTGCCTCGAAAAGCATGCTAAATTTTAAAGTCCACCTCTCGTGTTTCATCTACTTCACAACTTTGTCTATTTTTATCCTTAAAGCGATGGTATGTGTTACCTTTTTTTCTCAGGTCTATATTTCATTGTTCTATTGTTGACTTCTCTCACGACTGTCTTACACGTGTAATAAATTATGGTTATTACGATTTAGGTGACAAGCACCTTGAATAACCCCGATAGGCTATGGTTTGGGCGAGGAAACGTCTCCATTTCTGGAGTCGTGGAAGTGCGACCGTACCTGTGAGCCAGTTTGATTGAAGCGGATCAATTTTAGGAAGTGCCTCAGTGTTTCACCAAGGAGAATCGAATCATAAACCACTCCATCTCACCATGCCGCTCCGGAGTGCCCTGTGCGACCACTGCTTGCCAGTCATTGCTACTCCAGCCCGCCCTCTGATTTTGTTGTTTCCCAGAGAGAGGCGATTCTGCCCATACACAACATTTGTGTATGGGCAGAATAGCCTCTCTCTTGGGCCCCTTCGACCTGCCGTTGCGACAGTCTCCTACGTAGTCTCAAACAGGGGAATTATTTATACGCACCGCTATATATAGATAAATTAAAGCAGCTTTATCTGCATTATTCGAATCACAGTGATGATTTCATTCACATCGTCCAAGCAGTGGTACACAAATTAGGGTGAGCATTTTACATTTATGGAAGCTGTTAATAATGCTAGATTAAAAGTTCTATGGCATAAACAAGAAAGGCAGATGAATGTTGGTTAGGAATGCCTGAATATTCAAGTCAGTGAAGAATTCGGGAGCAAAATTGAAAGGAAAAAAGTCTCAGTAAACGAGGTAACTTTTGACGCTCAAGCAGAGAGAACGCCCTGGTGGCAGCAGTATACAGTACAAACAAGCGAGACAATCATAAAGATTTCTTTCACTGATTTTGCGATGATTTACAAGAAGAATCGTTTTCCTTCTCCTCGGGAACATCATCCAGCATTGTCCTGCTGAAGTCTGTTGTCGAATCCAACATAGCGAGTCGAAAACTTCCGTTCTCAGCCTAAAACAGTATAGCATTCAGTAAAAAGCGTTTCACAGCAAACAGTATAGCATTCAGTAAAACAGACAGGGCAGTGGAAACGCAAAAAACGGCAAAAATGAAATTAAGCCCAAGAAGGACAAAACTCCGCTCAACAACATGTTCTCATGTTCGCCATAGAACTCAATGAAAGTGTCTCAAGAAATGGAGAGCCCTCCATGATCATGAAATGGTACTCAGTTCTGTCCGTTTCGGTCTTGCTGTGCGGCTGGTCCATTCAAAATTCCTACACTCCACCGTGGTACCTTCTGTTATCTAGTCTACTGGTATTCCTGCTATGTTACCAAATGAAAGAGCTTGTGGCGATATCGACAAGTGTCACGACGAGCCAAAGCTAGGTCCGGTGAGGTGGAAAGTTCTACCCGGACGTCTGATCATATTCGATTGTTATTCGTTCTTTGCTGCCACCGATAATTCAGCATCATGTCATCCTCGAACCCATCGACACAGAAAAGTGGCACGGATGTGAAAGCGAATAAAAGGGTGGAAGCCGAGCAGCAGTCGAGGTCGATTCAACAGTTGAGCAACCATAGTTATATAAGAAAACATCCACATTTTCTAGCGTTCTCATAAACCACGTGTTCCCTGCAGTTCAGCAACAGTTGTACTCTGTCTTGGCTAAGAACCAGGTGTTACAAGAACTTTCTGCCTTGGAGGCCAACTTAGTCCTGAAGGCATCTCTAGCTCAAGCAAGAAGCAAAACGAGGTTCGCCTCCTGCACGATGTAAAATCCATCAAAGCCTTATCTAGCGTGGACGAGAAAAAGAGATGTGAAAAGAAAAAGGAAAAAAGATGTGCGATAGTTGTATTCGGCATCCTTTACTGACGTGCCCAACAAACTTCCCAACGAGTTTTTCAAAGCAACCTATTCAGGGTTGTAGGAGATTCTCTGAGAAGCATGGAAATTTCAAATGTGTTGATGACAAATGAACAGGCCGAAATTGCGAAAACCTGTAGCACTTCAGTGCAGACTGTTAAGGCAAAAGTGACGGCTGGACTCGAATGGGAGGGGGAGGGGGAGGGCTTGCACTCCTAGGACTCATGAGATTGAAGACAAATTGGCTCAACCAGCACCACAACAACTTTTTAGTCGAACTTTGGGCGAAATTTCCCCTGGAGCTGAGTTGGAAGAAGCTCCGACTGTGTGAGCGCGATTCTAAGTTCTTGGTTCGCGTTTCTCGCCCAGGCCAAGCAAGTCTTGCATCCCTTCGGGTTCGCTGAAACGGTACCAGATTTCCTTGTGAAGGACAAAACAGTGACCATTCCATCGGCTGGCCACCGCAAGTTACTGTATAGCCTAAATACGCATTCATGTTCAATCCACGACATCTCATAGAATGCGATATGCATCCCGAAAGACATTGATTAACACCGTCCCATCTTTCTTATCCAAAATCCAAGAGCTCGGCAAGAAGGAAATGAAATCTGTCGCCAAGCGTTTCTTCACAAGTAGTCAACAACGAGAAATTTGGAAGGCCAGAACTCGCTAAGGCATTCATAGGGCTAATTTGGTCTCCATATTTGTAATCAGTGTTTCAAGCTCTATCACCTGACGTAGATCGCTGCCAGAAGTTTCATCAGAAAATAAAGGCATTGCTCGTTAGTTCTAATTTGCATAACTGAAATGTTGTGGTGCTGTTCACCGTAATTACTCTATTCACAGTCTTGTCTACTACTTTACCGACGTGATAACAACGTATAGAATAAGTAGCCAAATAAACAAACAACTTACTTCACTACTTGAAAACGAAAATGTAATCGGATAAAAATCATCTCAAACAGTTCCTCTGGCGTCCACCTCGCACACGACTTCGACTACATCTGCCTTAGGTTGTGCAGTCGCTTCATGATCTTTGAAATATACATGGCTTAAGGCCTTCGCACACTTTCGCCGCCACGCGGCAGCCCTATCTTTAAGCATGGGGCAGAGACGCAGATTCGCCTCGCGAGGCAAATCGATATCTATGGCAATCGTGGTGCCACGCCGCGTGGCGGCGAAAGTGTGCGAAGGCCTTTAGTCCGCCTATGTGTGTCATGGACATCTACACCAGTCGAACAACGATGACATATATCGCCGCCGACGGCGATGGCAGGGGCGGGGCCTATTCCCAACCTACGTCGCCAACAAAACACGCATATGGAAAGTGAATCTCTTCAATCCAACACTTGTGCACAAAGACAAACAGCTTCTCAGCTTGCCCTAACGACAGCGGAAGGTAATCTTTGGAACCATAATAAAAACGACTTCGAAAAGGTCCTGTTTTTCTTCGACTCAGGTGCTCAGAAAACTGCAATTGAAGAGAACCTTGCCTATTGTTTTGGCTTACCAAACGAGTCAACAGAAATATGCACCATGTCAGGAATTGGTGGGCATATAGAAAACTTTGAGAGTCACATAGTACTGACAAGAGTAAGCACGGTGTTCGAGGAAGAACTCGAGTTAGAAATGCATACGAAACCCGTTCTAACGAACGGATTCCCTAGTGTCAAGCTCAGTAAATCTGACATTACTTTCCTCAAGGAAAATGGAATTTGCCTAGCAAATTCAACATTGCGTGGAGAGCATCAAACTCCACACATTTTGGTCGAACTTATAAGTTATACATTCGCTCTATACTGGAGAGCAGTACCACCATCTTTTCTCCCTTCAAAAAGAAGGATATCCTTGCACTGGAGAGAGTCCAAAACACTTTCACCCGGAAACTGTTCCTGCGTAGCTTCAGGCTTCCCTATAGTGATATCCCAAATTCTACTGCTAGAAACCATGCCTTAGGTATCCCCTCTTTGGAATGGAGAAGAAAGCGCTTTGATCTCCTCATGGCGTTTAAGATTTTTAAGGGATTAATTGATCTCCAAATTTCTGATTTCTTCATTCCAGTAGCTTCCCACACCAGAGGAGTAGCCTTAAAATTTACAACCTCATTGGCCAATACACAGATCAGGTCAAAGTTTTTCTCTTCCAGAGTTCGTACTGCCTTCAACCGTGTCCTTCGTTCTCCTCATTTCTCATCGAGTTATAATACGTTCAAAATGCGCGTTGCTGAGTTCATCACTTAATCTCTCATTGTTTGTGGCATTATAATTCCAAGTCTCTATTCTGTTCTGTTCTGTTTGGTTTTAGTTTTATTTATTAATTCCATTGTGCGTCGGTACTTGACACTCCTAAATAAATAAAAACTTGATTATTACCACGACCTACTATGCAGGCCAAGTCACGGTATGGCAACACCAGCAGAACTTCATATCGCTAAAACAGTATTTGGCCCCATCATATACGGTAAAGGCCTCACAAGACGTTAGAAGCAACGTCTTGTACTGATGTGAGGCCCAGCAGCTACACGAGCTACATGAACTGACGTCACGAGCTACGCAATGACGTCAGTTCACGAGCAAAGCGAAGAGGAAATGCTGCGTAAAATGTTCGATTTGGATGGGCTTGGAATTTCCGAGAAGGAATGCCAAAAGGAGGGCAAGGCCTACGAATATCTAGAAAAATATTTAAAAATGATTTCCTTTGAAAACGGATACATGACAGCTCCATTTCCATTAAAAACCAACATTGGAGAACTGGAGGACAACTTCGCAGTTGCTATTCGCTGCTTAGAGTCTCTGCAAAAAACTTTGCACCAAAACAGCGAGCAACGCAGTTGGTACTGCAAAATCATTGAAAAATATGCCAGTGAATGAATAATGTTGGAATATGATGGTTGAACCATTTTCCGATTCCGACCCAGAAGCAGGTACTACATGCCTCACTCAGGCGTCTGGAAAGCTAATAAAAATGTCCCTTTTAGAATAGTGTTTGACGCGTCTTCAAAACGTAAAAACCAACTGTCTCTAAACGAGGTAATCTACAAAGGCGAATCATTCGTCAATAAAATCCATGACATTCTCATGGTCTCACGACCAAAAAAGGTTCTTCTGATATGTGACATTGAAGCGGCCTTCAGTCAGGTACGCCTGGTCCACTCCCACAAAGATCTATGCATGTTTTTTTTGTGGGTGAAAAACATCAATTTGCCTCCAACGAAGGACAACCTAATCCGCTACAGATTCAAGTGGTTGCCGTTTGGAGTCACAGCTTTCCCTAGCATATTAAACATGGCACTACTGTCTTGCTTAATAATGAAGGGTCCTCAATTGCAACTGAAATAGCTAGCAATCTATATGTGGATAACATTATGATGGTTGCCGACACTGCAAAAGAGGCGATCATGAAATATCGAGAGTCGAAACAACTTTTGGCCAACATCGGCATGAACCTTAGGGAGTATATATCCAACTCTAACGAAGTCAACTCTCAAATACCCTTAGAGAATCGACTAGACTCACACTCCCTAAAAATTCTAGGTGTCGCATATAACATCGAAGACGACTCATTTAAGGTCACAACTCATTTCACTCACACGGAGAAGCTGACGAAAAGAGATATTGTTAGTCAGATCAACTCAATATACGACCCTATCGGTGTCACCAGTCCACTCATAGTAAAACTAAAATCTATGATGAGGAATGTGTTCAATTCTGGAACAGCATGGAAAACTGTCTTGTCTGAAGAACTGTGCCTTCGATGGAATCGTCTATGCAGAGGTCGACAACGCCCGCGTATCGATTCCGCGTCGTATAATTCAACAGTCCACGAACACGAACCTGTGGATATTCGCTGACGCTAGTTGCCTGACAATTGCAATCTGTGCCTATCTGCAGTGCCAATCCAGGAAAGATCTCAACGCTAATCGGTGGAAAAGCTAAGCTAACACCGAAGAAATGTCACCAAACAATCCCAAGACTTGAAATCCTAATCACTACACGCTTGTGCAAGACAATCATGGAGACGTATGAAACCGTTCGAAACGTGTCCGTTGTAACAGATAGCGAAATAACGCTGTATTGGTTGAACAGCTGCAAAAAGGTCTCGGTTTTCGTCGCCAACCAGCTGAGCGGATTCTCGCTAATAAGACCAAACTAGAATCGCACGACGTATTGGTTAAATTTCTTCACGTTAGCACAACCCACAACCCAACTAATGCAGGGACCAGAGGTTTAACCCTGGAGAAATCGCCAGCAGCGATTGGGTGAATGGACCGCGCTGGCTAGAAAACAGCTCTGACACCTGGCCGTTGACTGAAATCGACTGTATTAAAGTGACGGAAGAGACAGATACTGCTGATATCATATCGCTCCCCAACATAACAAAAGCCAGCACCCACTGCGTTTGTGGAGCAGAGCTTATCGACTTATCTCGGTTCTCAAAGCTGAACAAAGCCATACGAGTAGTCGCGCTCGTAGGCAAACCTTTGAAGCATTGGGTTACTGCGGTGAACAAGAGCCAAACGTTGCACATCAGTACCGTCATGATATCAAAATTTGATATCTCTCAAGACATCACTTCTCATGACATCGAACTTTCCGAGAATGTTCTTATAAGACAAGAGCAGAAGGGAATGATTTTGCAAGATCTCCAAAGGCAGTTCCATAACAAAAAGGTCATCTCGTACGAAAATTATATTATTCGTCACGAGTCGCGCCTCCAGAACGCTGTGATTCCTCGTGACGCCAAATCACCCATATACATATCACAGAAGTCGGAACTAATCCGTCTCATACTTCAACACGTTCACTCAAATAATGCCCACTGCGGCAAGGACCATATGTTAGCTATCGTGCGACAGATTTTGGATTCCTCGTCTGATTGTCGTTATCATCCGGTACTTGAAGCACTGTTCTACGTGTAAAAGATATCAAGGACTGTCATTAGGAGCTCCTGTAATGCCTTCGCTGCCGTCAGACACGGTAGTGATTTCAAAACCGTTCGAAAACGTCGGTTGCGACTTCACTGGTCAATTTCTGTCAAAATCGCAAGAAAAGATGTACGTGTGCCTCTACACTTGTCTTACAACAAGGGCGCTTCAATTGGCTCCGCCGGCACCGACGCTGAGTAAGGAAGCATCCGTAGCATCGAGTACGTTGAAATTTGCGCCTACTCCAGATTGATTCCTAGCTTGGTACACTCACATCTCAGTATAGCACGCAGAAGAATGTCCTCAGCACTCCTTCCTCGTCTAGCTTGTGTTCACAGCCTATTGCAGCTCGTCAAGCCTAAAGAAATGTCTGACATTTCTGTCCAGTCGTCGTGCTTCGAGCCGCTAGGTGTAGCGAATTCCGGGGAAGGTGACTTCATTAGCCACTAATTTTGAGGGAACGTACGGGAAGAACTATTCCGAGAGCCTAGTGTAAGCAAAAACTGGGGAGGGGGGGGGGAGGGACAGGAACTTGGTTTCCGCTGTTGACGATCCACTACAGACAGTGACTTATGCCTCCCTCCTTTATATATGGTGCGATTTTCTGTCCCTGATTTCCCTACCTCCAATGCGTCAGAGTCAGAGAGAAATCCCGGGCGGTTCGGTTTAAGAGAGAACCGAGAGAGAGACACCTCAAATGATCGATAATATCGAATCGATATCGACTGCCTGATCAAAACGCCCAAGCTACTGTGGAACGCTCCCGTCGGCCATCACAATCAGGCAACTCCAATCCCGATCGGTTAGGTCTGAAAGAAAACCGATAGCACCACTAATTATTTGATTGATAGTGTGAATACCTCTTAGTTAAACCACCAAAGTGGGGATATGTGTGTTCCTCACAGTTGTGTTTGTTGTTAAAGATACGCTATCAATCGAATAAATATCGCAACGTCTTGGAAGGGGGCCCAAGCGATAAATAGGAATCATGAGTGGGCGGGAGAAACTGATGCATGCGCTCGACACAACGAACTTCGAAGGGGAGAATATTACTTACAGCCTAGCTAATAAGCAAGTATATAGCGCAATAAAAGATGAGATAGTGCCATGCCCTCGAAAAGTTCACCGCAGCTTTTAATCGACTGATAGTGTAAAAGCCACTTACCTGAACCACAAGAGTGGGATATATATATGTTCCTCACCGTTTTGTTTGTTGTTCAACTTCTGCTATCACTCGAATAAAAATAACAACAGCTTGGAAGAGTTTAGGACGTAAAAAGCTTGAGTGGGCGGGAGAAACTGATGGGCTCAATACAACAAACTTTGAATGGGAGAATCTTACTTACAGACTACAGAATCAGGCGCAAACGGCTCGGGTGACAGGGCTCATCGTGCTAAGTGGTTGTCAGCCTCTTTAAGAAGCACACGAGTGTGGATATAAGTACTACAACTACCAATGAGGCGCAAATAGGCTCGGGCTGGAGGGCCACGATGTAGGAACGTCCAATCCGTCGGTTTGTGTTGTATGAAATTCAAAATTATCAGCAGCACTGGTGGGTTCTAGCCCTATGGTGAACCAAGTTAGTTCACTTCTGCTGTGAATGGGCATACATGTGTCCTCCTACCAAGGCTCATACTCTAACGTGTAGAGTGACGACCACTAGAATAGGACCGCAAATTCTCACCAACACACTAACATCATCTTAAAAGGCTCTCGAAGAGAAACCAACAAAGTGAAACGGTGGTTTGCAGTAGCGAAGAGCGGCAGTATGGATTAACACAGCAGGAGCTGTTCTCAGAAAAGTGAAGAAGACGGAAGCTTGTGCACATTAGAAGGTTATGCCCGAACACAGAGGAGGTATCAGCAACAGGAATGAGCTGTGACCTCGGCCATGCACACAGGCAGCGGAGTCGTACCCCGCGGTAACGCAACTGTAGCAGCATCTAATTGCAAGCACTAATTCACCGATAGCAAGGACAGGTGCCTTCAAGGGGGCCAGTTCGAGACGGTAGTCATCCAACACGTGCGCGGACAGAGTCGCGGCGCCGGCCTATTTCGCAATGCCTCACGTGTCCTCCTCGGCAGCGGCGATTGCTCATCTCCCGGTGCTCCCCTTCGAAGAGAGAAGTTGAGATCCTGTCTCAAACTTGGGTGATTAAACCATCGAACTCTATTATATAATGGTGGGATCTCGGCTAAGAAACTACTGGTCTATGGCAACGTCAAAGATGCCAAAGTTCATCGAGAGTCGAGCAAGTTATGTCCTCTATATTTTGTGACCAGAATTATAAAGGATAAAAGTCAGGGTTGGTTAATCCCTTTGCAGGATGCGCCATGCATTCCGATTTCGTGGAAACAATCTAACGCGTACCTAGCCTACACAATGACCTACGGTGACAACCCTATAGGCACCTCGGTGTACTACGTTTCCCAGACAAGACTGGTACCAATTCATCAACCCTTAAGGGATGGAAGGTTTGATTGGCATAAGCGTGAATTTCGTACCAAGAGCATTGAATTGCGACAGCCAGCGCCTCTTCCGACTACGATACCACGCGCTTCCCTGGGATTTATACAACAAAAAATACTATATGCATTTGAACAGTGTCCAGCTTTCTCCTTCCTGAAACCTCGGCATGGCTAGTTTTTGTTTTATTGTTCATACTCTGCAAAGACGAGGTTTTAACAACAATGGTGGATCTAGGCACGGGTTTATCTCCTACTCCAAAAATTTTTACAAAGCATTTTCCGGTGTAAATTGCTAAAAAAATTGTTTCCTAGGGCAGAAAGCACACTTCACCTAGTTACATACATTACCGTAGAAGAACTGATGATCGACTCTTTGTAGGCACCGAAAAAACAAATGAACGATAAACGGAACCTGACTCTCTCAGAGGGAAAACTGCCCGTTTACAACAACTCCACGTGTCGTGAATATCGCAAAAATCACCCGAACCGGTCAGTTCGTGCACTTGTTGCTTGTGAACCTCTCAACAGGGAAAAAGCTGCTTTAATCTACAGTTAATGGAGGATACCTCAAAAAATGAGTCTTCGTCTTGAATTCGGGTCAGTGGTGCATGCTTAGCAGCCTCATTTGAACGGTCTGACATTGTTGAAGAGCATTTCAAGAAACGAGTAGCTGCCGGATCTGAAAAAGAAGTAGTGCATTGACTGAATAGATGGCCCTCGATTATTGTAGTGAAGCGGATCCATGCACGCACAAGGGATGTCTTAGGTTTAGGTTTATACAGGGTGTCTCAAAAAAAAAAATGTATACACTGTTTGAAGCTGATAACTTTGCACACAGGGAAGAAACTGAAGAAGTTGCGCATTCATTTAAGAAAATAGAAATTTTCTGGTATATGACGGTATGAAATACGCCATGCACTCGTCTGATATTTTGCATTTTACACTCGATTGATTGTGTTTTGCTTGAATACTTGTTACGATTTCTTCACAAAGTTGCCGTATTAATTGATTTGTGCTTTTTTAGGGTTTAGAACCTAAAAACACACTACGACTTGCAAAAAATGCATTGTATCCCAAAAAATGCAATGCAAGTAGTATTTGAAAGGTTCTAACATTGCTGCTAGTGAAGCTTTTGAAGATATTTGAGACTCATACGAAAGCGCAAGGTAACGAGATTTCTTTGGCGTGGAAAAAGTTTAGATTGCACCATGCCCCCACCTAAAAACTATAATTTCAGACTCGATTGATTGTGCATCGGCTGAATGCTTGTTACAATCTTGTTCCTACTTGGCTAGAATAACCTGCACTGTGCTTCTTTTGATATTTAAAACTTGACAATCACGTGAAAGACACGAGACGCGCGAGTTCATTGTACAATTTAAAAATGAGTAAGAGCCTTATTTTCAAAGACGGATTCTGTGGAGCGATGAAGCCACATTCAAGCTGAATGAAGAGGTTAATCGGCATAATTACAACTACTGGGCGGAGGAAAACGTTAAAAAAGCACAGCGCAGGTTATTCTGGACAAGTAGTAACAGGATTGTAGCATGTATTCAGCATGTTAGATGCACAATCGATCGAGTCGGAAATTCAAGGTCTCGGGTCGGGACACTGCGCAATCTTGACTATTTGCACGCCACAGAAGTCTCGTTACCATTTGCTTTTGTATAAGTCTCAAACGTCTTCGAAAGCTTCACTAGCAGCAATGTTAGAACCTTTCAAATACTATCTGCATTTTTTAGGATACAATGCATTTTTCGCAAGATATATGTGTTTTTAAGTTTTAAAACTTGAAAGAAGCACAAATCAATCGAGACGTCCACTTTGTGAAAAAATTGTAAAAGTATTCAAGCGAAACACAATCAATCGAGTTTAAAACACAACATTTCAGACGAGTACATGGCGCATTCTATGCCGCTCACATGCCTCAGATAATTTCTATTTTCTTAAGCTTTCTTATGAATGCTTAACTTCTTTAGTGCCTTTACTGTGAGCAAAGTTAACACCTTTCAAATAGTGTTTAAATTTCTTGAGACACCCTGTATAACAGTTAGAGGAGAGCGCAGATTGAGAAAGGGAAGGAGTTCAAGAATGTAGCCAATTTGGACAAAGGTGCCGCAGTTGGGCCACACCCTAGATTCCTAGTGGACAAAGGGATCCACCTTCCTTTAAAAATCTCACTCTCACTAGTAACGGAATCTTTAGAAACGCTCCGCTGCTTTCTAGATTAGTACCTCCTTCGACGTCGGATGAACGGTCGAATCGCATCTTTTTCGCATTCGTCTCCTTTGCAACGTAACTACAGGTTGATTGACAGCTGATAGCATCCTTCGAATCGTTGCCACCAACTCTACTCGTCAATGGCAGCTCGTCGTCAGCCGTATCCATAGTCAACTTGGCGGTAATTCTCACTGAAACAGATCATTTCAGGGACAAAAGCGACAAAAGCTGTACATACATACACACATATATATTATATATTTATATATAGTTGTTAGTGTTTTACTTTGTGCCGTTCGAGGTTGTTATGGTGGACCTTTATTGCCAGGCCTAACTTTCGACGCTTCCGTCTTCCTCAGAGGCCTCAACGTGGTGCAG
Organism: Heligmosomoides polygyrus polygyrus; assembly: GCA_947396885.1. Classification (NCBI taxonomy): domain Eukaryota; kingdom Metazoa; phylum Nematoda; class Chromadorea; order Rhabditida; family Heligmosomidae; genus Heligmosomoides; species Heligmosomoides polygyrus. Next base: position 58,418,012 of record OX377204.1, on the reverse strand, counting down.
ATATTAAATATGCGATTTACCCCACCAAGCGCTAGCCCCACTCTAACGGTTCCGCTTCCTTTGAGATTAGTACGACCGGGCGATCTCACCTAATCTCAAAGTCGCTACCGTTATGCTCCTTAGCTCTATACTTTCCAAGAGGTGTTCTGATGTTACCACGTTGTTTACTAGTCAGGTGTTCTTTAACTCGAATGGCTAGTTTTCTCCCTGTTTCCCCTATATATGTGCAGTTACACCTCTGACACTCAATCTGATAGACTGCTCCCTTCCGAGAACAATCTCCGATCTTGCCGTATGGACATATAACACAACTACCTGATACGCACTGGTTTTCGTAGAGTCTATTCCTGACCAGATGACGTTTTTAGTGTCGTTTGGTATGTTGACTAAAACGACATCATTTTGCAACTGGGATCGAACTATGCTCTTTTGAATCGCAGCAGGAACTTTATCAGATATGAAAGGATATGAAAGCTATACATAAGGGTATCCTGTTATCTCGTGGTCCATTTTGTCTGCGGGAAGCAGGAACTCGGTGTAGATACCGTGGCAATACATAGCCATCTTCCATGGCTATATTCGAAGCCATTCGCAGTGACTCTTGTCGCTCCTCTTCACCTGCACATATCTGTGAAGCGGTATGAAACATGTTTCTGACGACGCTACGCTTTATGCTTGTCGGATGCGCAAAGGTGGCGTGAATCAAGATGTTCTTCGAACTTGGCTTTCGGTATCACTTTACGCTAAACATGCCGTTGGAAACTTTTATCTGTGGTAGCCAGCCATTCTTTGGAGTTTCCCTTGTAAGCCTAATGTACGCGGGCTGCTGATTCAAAAATCGGAAACACTCGTCAATTTCAGACTGTGTTAAAGTCATAATGCAACAGTCGTCTATATACCAGCAGTACATTATTAGTGCTCGCGCAAGCATGGTTCCTCTACTTTGCTCATAAAGCAGATGGCAAGTACGGGCGCTAACCGCTGTCTGTGCTAATACTATTAATGTGCCTATCCAGCATTTCTGATAATGCTTGCAAGGCGCAAGGCTTGATCGTTTTGGACGTTTGTATAAAGCGATGTCACATCAAGAGTCCACTACGCAGTCACTTGTAATGTTAGAGGTGTGTAGCTTAACAACGTGGTAACATCAGAACACCTCTCAGAAAGCATAGAGCTGAGGAGCATAACGGTAGCGACTTTGAGATTAGGTGCAAGGTGTTGGCGGTAGAAACAGAAATATCGGCAAGGAAAGCATTGGAGGCGTTCTGGATTTTTGCAAGAAACCCTGGCAGAACGACCGTCAGGAACGCCCGTCAATTACGAATGACTAACTGGCTTTTGTGCCAAAATGCGAGCTGTAGATTGGAAAGGGTGCAAGTGCAGGTCGTTACCCGTTCATCCGTCGCTGCAAGTCTCATTCGCCCGGTCGTACTAAGAGATTTGCGGCTCCTTTGGTGGATCTAACGTAAGTTTATCCCTCTTTGAGTGGGCTTTCATGGGTGGTTTCTCTAAGGAAGCGGAATCGCTAGAGTGGGGCTAGCGCTTGGTGGGGTAAATCGCATATCTAATATTTGCACCACGTTCAGGCCTCTGAGGAAGACGGAAGCGTCGAAACGTTAGGCCTGGCAATAAAGGTCCACCATAACAACCTCGAACGGCATAAAGCAAAACACTAACAACTATTACCTACAATGCCGAGGTTTTATGACGGGAGAAGCTGGAGACTTTTTTGTATATTTATATTTATACTTATATTTCTACTACAAATAAACTACTAGCTCCACTTCGATGTGAAACTAAAACCTCTAGCTTGGACTTTAACCGCCTACATTCTAAGGAGAAGCGAAGGACTATATTGACTCGATAATCCATACAAGAGCTATAAATATACTAGAAGCCTAGCTGAAGAAGACCTGCATTTTTAAAAGGGCTAATTAAAGACCAACGTGTAAATCTGGCAGTCATCCGTGCCTGACAATGTGTGATCTTGGGTGAATCGGTTGAACTGCTAGCCAAGATAGCAAGAAATTGATTCGTCAACTCAGCTCTTAAACGAACTGCGTGAAACGAAAGATGTCCTCACATAGCGGCTCAGCGATCGGTAGCACTTTTGACACTCCCTTGCGAGCCTGTTTACGAGCAAGTCGGCGTAGTTCGCTTGCACTGATAGAATCCCTTCTGGAGATGTCCACCTCTTCACTCTGCTCGGTATCAGCGAACTGAAACTGAATAATCACAAGTTGCAATTGGACCTCAAGTCGATGTCCACGACACGTACTCTGAGTCGTTTCAGACGGGGCTCGAATTTCGATTTCGCTGCTGTAGCCGAAAGACGGTCGAAGGAGCTGAACAATCTCATAGAGCAACAGAACATCACACAAACGGATACATCTTATGATATCAAAAATTATCACCTGTTCTTGTCTCCGTCAACATGGGGAGTAGATGTCCTCAGAGCGGATCCCGGTAGAGACCGAGGTCCGCATGTCGCCTCCTTCGCCTGCTCAAACTGCCAATAAATAAGGATGAATGGTCGAATGCCGATAATAATACGATAAGGAACAAACCGGATGCTTTCTTACGGGCAAAGGTGTCGTTTTGGAGGTGAACAATGAAGGAGGTACGCAAGGCACGCCGTCGCCACCTTCGTCAGCGATTAGATTAGAAACTGAAAATCGGTTGCTATTTAGGATTTAACGTAGGGCGTAGGAAAGACCCACTGAAGATGTTACATCTATTACAAGCTTAGAAAGTTGAATGGGATAGAAGCACCTAAATACTCCTCTATTTCTTGCGCAAGAATAAAGTACAAAGGAAACCAATGAATTATATGGTATCTATGAGATATGCCACGCAGTCTTCGAGAGGTCGCATCCCCTGAAGCATATATCCTAAAACATGACACGTAGGGGCCAGCCGATGAAGTCAATGCTTTGATCTACCCAAACACGTCCAGTACCAATTCGCCAATCGAGGAGGGATGAGAGATTTCATTTGCTTAGACACGTTCTGAATCTGCAATTAATTCGGTGAGCATGTGAGAACCGATACCCCAAGGAACCTTCGCAACATACGTCATTTTGCCTATGTGAAGAACAAAATTAAAACCACTTAAATGATAGATCACTTATAGATGAAAATTCTACAAAGTAATGAAAGTATTCGCATTTTCGACAGCGTTGCGGATGACCTTTTCAAAACCCAAATCTGTGTGAAGCTCCTCGATGGTCATGGATAAATTATTATAAAGCATGAAGGCAATGGAGACGTTGGTCAGGGATCACTTGCGGTTGAAAATGATGTTGTCGATCTCCTTGTGGAACTGGCCACCGGGGACTCCCAGGTCCATCGTGGGGCGGAAGGCTTCTGGAACTGTGAGCTTTCATCCATGGATGGTCTTGGTCGACATGATGAACTCAAACAGCCTTTCACCTCGCTCGTTCCACTCCAAATCGTGGGTTCCGATATGAAATTCTTCCGGCGACCTTCGTGGCCCGATCTTGGCGTTGAAGTCGCCAACGATCACCTTGTTGAAGGTGTGATCTTCCTTATAGAACTTCTCCAGCTCCACGTAGAAGGCTTCGACCTCTTCGTCGTCGTAGTCGGATGTTGGGGCATACGCGACGAACACAGTCAAAGCTGGCACGGAACCACATCGCTTCAGTCGCAGACATTAGATTCAAGTTGTCAGAGAATCGTACGAGTCGATGTTCATGGCCAAGTTCGAGTTGACAGAGACACCAATGCCGCCTACTCCTTTGCATTCGCATGTTCCGAGCAACAGTTCTTCTCTTGAATCGCAGGCGTCATGTACGGGTGATACCTTCTGGTCTCGACCAGTTTGATGACGTCGGACTTAATCCCCTTGGCTTGCGTCATCAGGTCCTCGACAGATGGATCCAAAGCAATCATGCGAGCGTTGAAAGTATCGGTCTTCATCCTTGTTGCTCTCAACTGAGCAACTTAGTTAGGCCCGAGATTTAAGCAGTCTCTCCATGCTCGTCGTACTCATAGATGCAGAGATGGGAGCTCTCTAGAGGTGAGCACAATCAGGCCCTTCAAAGTTGTTGTCTTTGACTGGAATGTGACACAGGTAGCTAGTCAGGCGGTGGTGTGAGCGAAGGACTCAGTAAGCCAGCCAAACTGCACCAAGTCAGGCGGCCTCGAACTGCCATTCGATGTAATCTCAGTTTACCCAGCGCATGCTTCTGGCTAGGCCGACGTGCAGAACACAACCTGCAGAGATGCGAAAACACCTGCGCATTATGTGCACGAATATGCCGCCCCACACAAGATATGTGGTGGCCCGACACAGCGGAGCCAAGCAGTGCATCCCCTGCAACCCCACTACCCGGGGGTGCACCACATGGCACTGCGACAAGCGACTTCAAATGTCACTAACAAAAGGACTCCCTGAGGAGGGAGATCGGTGGGTATTTGGGTATGCTTCCCAAATTCAGCATCCGAGGACAAAGAAGCTGTAGAACAAAATTGAAAAAATTGAAATTGAATGTTGTTTATGTATGGCTTATTTTCTAACCTTATTTTGTTATATTAGATCATAAAATTGCTGGCACAATAAGATTTACATTAGAGCATTCGTGTACCAAGCGATGCATCTATTCAAAATCATGGTCTTATACTGCAGCCCAAGAGTGCATTTCAAGCAGCTGTTCAGATATTGAAACTTCGAAATATAGAAGGGCACGTGGGATATATGAAGAGCCCTAACACGCTAATAGCCCAAACTAAACCATACCACACCGAAACCAACTTCAATATTATCTGCCGCGTTTTAAGTCGCCACGGCAGAAAACCGTTAAATGTGCACCTCACCTTTCTCTGCGTCCTTCCTTTGCTCCCTTTCTCTGAGCATGGACAGCTGTAGCTTCAGGGCCTCCACGTCGTCATTAGCGTATTCCACCATCTTCTCCGCATTTACAACGCGAGCCTTTAACATCAGGTGCGTTATTTGAAGAAAGCTGTGAAGACTATGGTTACAGATTTCTCATATTTCTAGCTACAGCGACGTTTTTCAGCGTTGAAGGGCAAGAAAGCGAAAACCTTCATGGCTCTTAGCAGTAACATCGCGCAATGCATTTATCTGGCGCTTCATCATATTAACTTTATTGCTGGTGTAAACATCACTTGCTTAGAGTTTTCCGATAAATGATTACATTGTTAAAGGATGTTTTTTTAGTTTTCCGATAAATGATTACATTGTTAAAGGACAAACTCTTGCGTCAAGCGGGACTCGAACTCGCACCTTCTGCTTTCCCGCCTACGTCTTATACCACCGGCGCTATTCGACCGCACGTCACATCCGCGGTATCCTCGAGGTTAGGCAGCATCCACCGTGATATCGGGATGGGCCGATCGCTGATATCAACATCGAGGCGGTTAGGCTGAAGGCCTTACTAGTAACAATGTCTTAACACATTTGTTTACGCATGGAGCGGCTGACAGGTACCCCATGATGATATCAGCGGCCGAAGGTATGGATGGGTAAGGAAGGGGGAGGGGGAGGATTCGCCTAGGGTGGGTCCGGGACGAACGCCTAAAGCACCGTCATCTTCAGACGGGAGCCGAACGCCGGAGGTGGATGAACAGGAGGGAGACAAGCCATCTAGGTTCAGCTTGATCCTTCTTCTATAAACAGTGCCAAGCACGGCTGTCGCTGTTATTGACCACGGAGCATCGGGAGATCTGTGTGAGAACGTGGGTATTGGGCTTTCTCCAGAAATAAGCTTCCATCTGTCATTGACTTCTCTACAATAAGCCTTATAGGGGTGTCTCAGAATTGTTAGGCGATATCATACTATATCAGCGTTTAGAAACAATAGGTGCAGACTTTGTTTGCCCCATCCTTAGATCCCCTTTAGCTTGTGAAAAATTCAGACCTTCATTGTGGCCCACTGTCAACAATTTCTCAAGAATGCCACCACTCAAAACGATTAGAAATTCTGATGCCCGTATGTAGATCCATCATTGCCCTAAGTGAACTCTTTTCCTTTCACGGTTAGGTTTCAAGCTCACTTCTATATCGGGACCAAGAAACGATTTTAGACTGTGGAAAGTCAACGTCCCATGATGGAACGTTGGGTACGGAAGTATCGGGCGAGAGAGCATGTTCCCACAAGAGGTGGCCACTCCATGCGAAATAGCGCGCCAGCGGCAAGATACTGCAGACGCGCTGTGAAACGGCAGCGGCCAGCCGGAGCGTAGACGAACCGGGGCGAGTTGCCCGTCGACCCCCTTGTTGTCACAACAAATTGGAGACAGTTTCAATCAGAAAACTTCCTTCTTTAAAGAGAACTAACACGTCCCCATAATCTATGGGTTCATATCACAAAGCACTTCTGCCTAGTTTTATCTAAAGCACCGCTTAATCAAAACTGTGTCAAACAAGTGACTAGCGAAGCTAAACCGGAAAAAAATGAAAAAATCAACGCGACCTTTTACTGAAAGGCTACAAGAAAATTCGCATAATCCAGTAAGCAAACATCTATGCTGTGCTATGCTTTGGGGGAGATCACTCAAGACGCACACAGAGCTGGAACAGAAACGTACCGTCAGAGAAGCATTTTCATCCAAGAATTTATCACGTTCGTCGCGAAGCTTTGCACGCTCCTGTCGTAGCATTTCCATTTCCATCCTTTAGAATAACGAAATAACCTATATCTATGCACGAAAACAGAAGCACCAACTTACTTCAAGGATCTGTAGTAACTTTTTAGCACTGGATCGATTCCGCGCGTTGTTCGGGCCATATCTATGAGATCATTTCTGGCCTTAGCCAGCCGATCATCAAGAGTTCGAACACGTCCTCGAAGGTCAACTAGTTCACCCGAAATCTGCTGACATCGACACCTTCGCGTACCCTAGAAACGGTAAGCTGTCAAGTCAGTAGAACGTAGCGTGGAAACGGAAGAAGAAATGCTGTCTTGCTACAAAATGTGCTTCACAGACAACATGCACGGGTAATCATCTCACCTCCGATCGTCCACGACGTAAAGCCAATAAGCGAGCCTCATCCAGTTCATTGGAAAGCTGGTAGTTCTCCTTACGAACAGCCTCGTACTTCGAGAACAGCGTTTTGAGGTCGTTCTCCAGTCTAACACGTTCTTCCGCAAACTGCAAAACCCTTTTTGAGCACTCGTACTATGTAGCAGCTTGTAAAACCTAGAAGCCCACCTCGGCAAACATGGAGTTACCTCGGTTGGCCACGCCTACGTTAGAGCGTGATGCCGCGAGCTCTGCCTCTAAAACGTGCAGTTGCTCGCGCAGCTCCTTAAAGCATCACTTAGACGAACGCTCAACAACAACAAAATTATAACCAAAGCAACCTTGAGGTGCCTGGCCATTTCACGCGCTTCGGCGCAGGCTGCCTCTGCTCGCTCTGCGTAGTCGTCCCGCTCCGTCTCCAACGCTGCTATTCGGTGCGTAGCTCGTTGCAATTCGAAAATCGCATCGTCTTTCTCTTCTTGAAGACGATCCTAAAGAAAAGCCACATTACTCTTTTGCAGCAACACATATTAGAACATCCCTCTGAGAAAACTGTGATTAAATAACACAGTGAAACGAAAGGGACTAGACGGATATGCCTAACAGGTGGAGTAAATGAAAACCTTCAATTTCAGGTATTAAACTGATTTAAAGTTAGGTGTGAACATCTCCGCAGAATTACATCCTGAAATTTTCTCAGAATGAATATGACGAAGCTAGATCCTGATCGTACACAATAAGCTGAACAGATGAGGGCGCAAAAAAGAGTGCAAGCGGAACGCGAATAAACAGATCCCCAGCCGCGAAAAGTTCCTCTTCTCCAGCTTTAGGCCGTCATAACCGCTTCGTTAGGGACTATGGTATAAACTCTTGTCTGTGTGTCTGTGATTCCGATGCAGTGGAGCATGTGTCCACACAGAGCACTTCGACACTTCAGAATTACCGTTGGGTTAGCCCCTTGGTATGTGCTGCAACGAATGGTACCATATCAAACTATACCTCAATTCCTGCAGAAAAATCCTCTGACATAGCTTGATTTCTGCTTGATCGACTCCTCTAGTTCATTTAACGTTTTGCTGGATGTCCAAAATTTGTGTCAAAGAATCGTCCCACTGCTGAACTCGAATTTTACACATGCTTACGACAAATTTTATTGTCTTGACGTCTCCGTACGCCACGACCCAAAGTTATAGCCAAGAATAAAATAGAGACGTGAAACAAGTCCAACGTTTCGAAAACAATAGCAATATCTGCAAAAGTGTCGACACGATGAACTCCTAGCCAACAGCAGAACACAGAAGTCGAGTGTAGCAGTTTCGTACATGAGCGAAACAAGACTCAAGCATGCGAAAAATAAGCCTAAAGCGCGCCATCCTACTAATAAGGTGGAGACAGAAATTTTTGCGAAAATTTTGCTTCCAAATGCACGTAGAAACTAACGACAGAAACGGTTTAAGTTAAAAGCTTAGGAGCTTACAAGAAGAGTCACATTACAAATCAATAGTTCAAAGGCGCTACACCTAAGCTACTTAAGTTAGACAGTGACATTGGGACTATTGCTGAAGAGCTTCGAAGCAACACGAGGGATGTAAAATAGTAAGATATCTGCGAATCCTTCGCGAACTATAAAAACTATAACTATGACCAATAACAATGTTTTAACACATTTGCTTGAGCCTGGAGCGGCTGGTAGAGAGGCTACATGTTGTTACAGGATGTTTTGTTGCGATCAAAACTCATTGTTACTAGTACGGTCTTCAGCTTAACCGGTTCCATGCTGATATCAGCGGCCGGCCCAACCCCGTATCACGGGTGGGTGCTGACAGACCTGGAGGATATCGCGGATGTTACATGCGGTCAAACAGCGCCGGTGGTGTAAGGCGAACATCGCTGCCCGGAAAGCAGAAGATGCGGGTTCGAGTCCCGCCTGGCGCAAGAGTTTTGATCGCAACAAAACATCCTGTAACAACATATAACTATGACTATAAAATGACCCAAGTCTCTCCCGTTCTCTCGTTCTGGGAACACGGCCTCTAAATTGTACAATTTAATTGTGAGAACCAATCAAAGATGAATAGCAAAGAAATGTGTGACCACACTACACATCACCCCTGTCGCAGAAAAGTGATGAACGACTGGTTCTTAAAATTCATTATATCTGCTGTATCATTTCAGTTCCAAGGGACCCTGTACACATTGATAGGTTTCACAGGACAAGTATCGAAGTAAGAGAGTGCGTTCGAAAGGGTTGTGCTCACCAGATCTTCATTGTTTGGAGGTGCAGCTACATATTGCTCATCTTCATCCTCCAAAGCAGCTCTTGCAGAACGCAGTTCGCGAATTTCGACGTTTGCCGTGTCTAGCGAGGCTCTCGTTCCCCTCAACTGCTCTGTCAACCGAAGACACTCACTTCTCTTTTCGTCAAGCTAAAAAAGCTTACCATAATAAATATTTCGATGAAGCTCCCAGCAACAAACCTTCTCATTCAATTCGGCAATGGTCTGCTCCATAGCCGTATTTCTGCAGTTTTCCGATGATCTTTTGCTCCTGCTATTCCGTAGTTGAACGTTCTCCTCCTCAAGGTCATTAAGTATTTCATCTTTGCTTGCCAGTCTCGCTTGCAGACGTTGTACCTCCTTCAAATATAGCGGTGAAATCTGGGTAAACCCACAACTGCACCACTTCTCCATCTAGTATAGTTGTGCGTTTCCGAAATTTTATCGAACGAATGAATGAGCGAAAAAATTCGACGTCAAAAATTTTCGATCGAATGATCGAGCGAATTTGTTCGATTTCGGTAATTTCCGAACGAATGAAACATCGAATTTATTCGATTCCGAACGAATGAACGATCGAATTTATTCGATGTCGAAAATTTTCGAATAATCGAATAGTCGAGTAATTTGTTCGAATGAACGAGTAACGTATAACCGTATTTCGCTGTGCATTAAAACGCACCTATAAACGCCGCACTAAACGTACCTAAACGCACCTAGACAGACCGATTAGTATTCTAATTCTGCAAACTGTTAAAGCAGTAGAAGATGATATTGTTATACCTTTTATGTAATGCGCCACGCAATCTAGTTCTGCATGATATCGTCGAAAAATTGAAGTTCTGGTCTTTTCGGGAACCATATCCACAACGGCCTTCCTTTTTTTGCCTTTCCTTTCAAACCTTACGATTAGTTCGCTCATACAACGAAGAAATAGATATCGATGCGAAGAAATTCCTTTCCACGGAGCACACATTTCTTCAAATATGTTCTACAAGTGCTCCGACACGCCTAACGGCGTATCTCACCCTTGCGGGCTTCGCGCGACTTTGAGGCATCACTGACTTACGGAAAGCAGTTTTTGTAAAACTTAAAATTCGCTGACATGTAGGACCTGCTGCGTACTTTATTGGCATCAAGCCGTTCACCATTTCCATGCCTTCATTATAGACATTCACTCCGGACCGTCTAGTAACGTCGTTGGCTTGTGCTGCGCAGTACTTCTGCCCTCAGCTGGCTCCTCGGCAACCGTTCTCATGCCCACCAGCTTGCGTTTTCAGATATCGTTGACACGTCCTCCTAATCCGGACGCCAGGTTCCCCCTAACTCGTTTCTTCTTATGGGATCTAATTGCTCGTCCGTATTTACTGGTCTTTCCTCCCCCTCTTTATTGCCTCCCCCACCTTACTGGTCCCAACTCCTAGCCCACTTCCTTGTTTCCACTATTTACCCCTTACTGGTCTCTTCTAGCTGATGTCCCCGTTCTGGTCCCTCCTCCAGGTTGTTCTTTTTCTACCTGGTCCCTCTTCGGTCTACCCTAGAGGTTCCCATTGCTGCCCTCCTTCACCACCCCCTTACAAAGGCAGGGTCTGAAGCGTACATCTGAACGGGGGGAGTGAGTCATATAGGGAGAATCCTCACCCCTCAATTAGTATGAAAATGTTTTTTTTTTTTTTTGCCAAGACGTTAAACCCAAGGAGTAGGGGGTCACAATGGAATACGGCGCAGCACGCGTTTGAGGGTCTTGTATCCCGCGATGCCTTCGCAGCCAGTGGTTCGGAGCGCAGGTGGATAGGGGGTTGACTCATGCGATGGGGGTCAGGTGTTTGGTTCTTCTGCGCTGCTGCATTTTTGCATTTCAACTGATTGGTTGAAATTTGGAGGACTCTGACGTCTATACCATTTTCAGACGTTTTCTGCGCATTTTTCCAGCTGTACGCTGTGGTATTCAATGTGGTGATGTATAATTGTTCAGCACCAGTGATACACAGGTACACAGTGCCTGTGTAGTGAATAGCGGTGTTTTCCTCCATGGTTATGAGCACGCAACAGAAATCCAATTTAAGACGTACCCTTTCCTCCGAAACATGAGTTCCACCCGAAAACGTTATCATATGCCCACCGCTTGCTTGCCTCTCCACGTCCATCAGTTCGTCTTGCGGATCCCAATCTTCTTTGTCTTCTTTCACCACTTCCAGTCGCTCGTCTTCGTCAACTTCAAGTTGACGTGCTTCGAAGTCCTTGAGTTGCTGGCCATCCGTTCGGCCAGCTTGATTTCGTTCCTCGAAAATTCCTTGTCTAAAGGTGGGCCACACTTCAGCGTGAGCAGGTGGACCACCACTCGAGCATCGCCGGACATTGTTGGTGTTAGGTTTTAGAAAACCTTCAGCAGACCTCTTATTTCCAGGTGACCGGCAGAGATGAGGGAAAGAGTGTATCGATGCCTAGCTCAATTTGCGGGATCCGCACACCTGGTTTCTCATTTTAACCACCTCCGACGTCAATACTACTTACATGCAGCAAGAAAGTTAGGATATGTGTAACTTTTACATTTTTTGTGTTGCACCGCTTGCAGGTGTGAAACTGCATGCAGACAGAAATTTGGCTATCAGTCGAATAAAAATCGCGAGGTTCCGGACGAAGGCATGTCGCAATCTCTGTTTAGACAATATAAAATGGCCGCCTTCCTGCTTTTCAAAACATGCTATAAATCGTTATTTTTCCCCAAAGAAATAAATAACATATTTGCAAAATTTCAAACTATGTGTTCTCCTATTGGGAATTAAATTAAAACTTCAAAAAAAGCTGTACTAAAATTTTCCTTGAACAAAAAATTATTCTTACACTTTTGGAGAGTATCCAGTTTAATGTAGAAGAAGCTCATCTCGATTTGGAAGGGTTTTCTTTGGTTTGAGAAGTCTTAGATTAGCTTAAAAGAGTGACAAATTTGACGTGAAGTGTCCAATTTGATATGAAAAGTGTCCAATTCGACTTGAAAATGGTAGTACTATATAGTTACAGATAAAGACGCTGGTGCTGGATTTGAATCTCTAATCACCCATTCAATGTTTCACACTCTTTAAAAAGTAGAATACGTTCCCTTTTCATGCATATGCGTTCCTGAAGAATCTCTAACATCTTTGGATGACATCTTTTTTCGAAGCATACGCACTACGTCGCCATCTAAACTTTGGGTCACTATTTGGTCAAACATTAAGGGAGGCGAATGCAACTGCAGCAGTTGAACGAAGAGGGACCGCTGGGAAGGAAATAACTCCTTGCTGCTGCATTTAAGCAATTCCAGGAGAGTTGAGGGTAGTACGGTAGTTAGGATACAACTAGACACACAATAGTTGTACATGAATATTGAAAGAAAGCAGACGTGCATGATGAATAACAGTCGTTCAGTTTGATGGATAAAGACGTAGTGTAGCGGTATAGCCAGCCTCCTCGTGGAACCAGAAGCTGAGAGAATGTGCATCAGTTGAGTTCTATATTGCCTCAGCCACGCACCGCAGTCGATACGCGCGGCCGTTGGAGGTGCATCTCTCAGAACAATCATTCAGAAGTACTCTTTTGTTAGCTTGCAGTTCGATGTAGGGAAAGGACAAAATAGATCAGGTATCACTGTTCTGATCAGTGCTTACCTTTACCTGAGCCTTTAGCAATATCTTTGAAACCTGTTTTGAAGCAGTTTGGAAATCCACAGTCGGACTGATCTGTTGTTTCGTTTTCTTGTACAAGTTATTACTCAGGATATATCTATATACCAAAGACGCTATATCTATAGCGTTGCAGTGCTGCAACGCTCCCTGCATAACGAGCCGTCTGCACACGTTTCGCGGATCGTCAAGTAAACATTTAACGAATCCTAAATCAAGTATCTTCGTCATGCGTGTATTCACCAACTCTGGCCCTCACCTACTGCTTTTTGCCTCCATTAGGGAAAGAGATAACATGACGTCAAATTCACCTCCGGCGACTTCGAGCGCCCTAAGTCATCACGTTCTTAAAACCCTGATATTTGTCGTGTCGACAGAGGAGATTCGAGGATATATTCAAAGAGCCATAGTTTGGCTCAGGAAACACTTTTTCAATCGAACTAAAACTAAATGCGCCATATAGTTTTATTTCGATTGAAAAAGTGCTTCCTGACCCAAACTAGGGCCTTTGAATATATGCCTCGAAAACTGAGAGAATTTTCCTTACAGCATAATATGTGTATACGAGTTCGGATGTACTTCAAAATCTTTCAAATAGTAAATGGCCTACAAACAATCATTCTCATCCCTTTGCCAACTCCGGGGTCACATCCAAGGTTTTCGAGGCGAGTTCGAATTCAAGAATATCTTCCGCTTGGCATCGACTATAACCGACCTCATTCATCATCCTTTACATTTGTATCGTTAAACTCATCGAAGAGGGGTTTTAAGCGTAGGCTTAAACGACGGAAATTAATGTTATGGGGGATCGCCGCCCTTCAGATAGTTGCAATATACGTTTCTTTTTTTGCTGAGTCCTTTAACCCAAAGAACTAGGTACCTTCAACGTTTACTACGACATCGCACGGCCAGCACCTGACATGTTGATGCGTGCCACGCATAGAGCGGATAAGGGTGTTGCGAAGGATGAACGACAAAGTGATGATGCTGCTTCACATACGAAGAGTTAGGTGCTTGGTTCCCATAGCGTGAAGAATCGCTGAATTTCTCAACGCTGATCTCTGATTAGCAGGTAACGGTTTCATAAGATTTCTCAAGCGTTTGCATTGTAGACTGCTAAATACGAGTTGACTGCGGGCAACCGACTAGCTACTATACTGTAAGGCCCCGTTTATACTTCGTCGCGGCGCGACGCGACGCCACGTATAGTGGCCATATTGATTGTGCGACGCGATCGATCAATTTGGCCTCATTGCGTGGCCTTCGCGTCGCGCCGCGATTAAGTATAAACGGGGCCTAAGGGACTACGGGATGAGCACATGTCCCCAATCAAGTGGATTATGTGCAGTGACAACAACTCTCTGTACATCAGCTGCAACTCTGTCGAAGCAAAGGAGAGAACCAGAGCAACTTGTCAACAGGATCGGTTGAGCGATATGGTCTTCTGTAAAGCAAACAGTTGGATTTGAGGATGCCCGAGGAGATCTGCGCTAAAAATTGAGGCGTTGATTGAGTTCCCACCCACCAGTCTTAAGGTACAGCGTTAGTTTAGATGACGATCTTTAACCACTGTGAGATCCGCTCAGCTAGGAAAGACGACTGAATCTTACAGACTTTCTGACCTGGGTAGTCTGCGGCGAGGATTACATGAGTTAAGTAAGACAGCTTCTACACATCAGAACAAATATACGGCCTTAAGGCCGTAGTAATATGCGTAGTAGAGGCTCAGAAAGGAAACCACTACGCTACGACAGGGCCGCTATCAGTGTGAAGAAGGATGTAGGATGGCGATCGAAATTCTGTAGCACGTAAGTCAACCTTGCGTGCGTAAAAATATTCAGGCATTCCGGCTCCGAGGGTCCATCGTAAGCCAGAAGGGGGATGCGAAATCGAGGAAGAGCTTAAGCCATATGTAGGTTTCATATTCCAACCTGAGATAGGTGCTTCTCCATACACCTGTTCAACCCAGCGATTTCAGTCGACCCTTGGTTGGCATGTCAATTGATTGCGCTTAAAAACACCTGAGACTGAACTTTGTGAGGCGGTATTTAGTTCAAAGATCCCTCACATAATTACCTTTTTCCGAATTGGAAAAGGCGGAGTGAAAATGTTATCCCCTAACACCGCACAACAACGTTGCGGAAAGCTCTCCAAGCGAACAAAAATTGGTGTTCTATGCCAACTATTCGAGCAGGCAAGCGCCAGTGGATGACACCACAAGAGGGTGCTCCAATTCTTCGAAGGAAGTCAAAGGAGATCATGCTGAGTTCCTGATAGAATGTCAAGAAGGCCATTCATTGGGAGTCCTGGCCTGATTGTCCTGACGAAGCCTTATAAAAAATACCACGATCAAATTGGACAGATGACAGCAAGGATTCGAGGAAAACACAGAAAACTTTTCTTGCTTTTCCCTTCCTCCTGCACGCTGGCAGAAAATGCCAACAGCAATGATTGAAAAGCAGATGTGTGGTTTAGATGTGATGGATAGTCAGATGTGTGGTTTAGTTTGCTAAAAAATGTCAGGTATAACAGAAACCAGAGCTCAGCTTAACACTTAGCTACTCACACACGCGCTTGCACATACAGCAAATGACAGCTGACATAACGTCCGCGTCCTGCATCGTGACATTAACAAGCACCCAGCACAGCTTCTTGCGAGGCCCCAGGAATTTGTATGAAAGCAGCGCCAAATTGATGTCAAGCTCACTCCCGTCTGCTAACAAAACAGGATCCTTAGGGACCTCTAATTCAGAAAATGCTACGTCCCTTGCAATCATGGAAAAATAATAAATAATGTGAAGGAGAAACTAAAAAGGATGACGACAGTTATTCGCATCCTACTTCTACCTCAGTTTGAATGCGCATTTGGCTTATGAATTTATATGTGATGATCAGTTGATGGATACGTTAATTTATCCTTCCCAGATACATGTGGCACCAGTTCGACCACCATCTGGTGATGAAAGGCTTGGCTTGCTTGGGCAGGATCTGAACCAGGAACCTCGCTTTGAGGTGCACACGACAGATGGTGCCTCTTCCGACTGCACTACCACCTACACCAAAACCTCTTCAAAGACAGAGTGCCACACCTTGCGGAAATCGGCTGAAATGAATATTCGGATAAAACGCCGGTTTCACATCTGATTTGGCATAATAAATTAAGTTGTGCAGAGGTATGAAAGTATGAAAGAATCTCTGAAACAGTGACTTGAAGTTCAAGGGGACGCACATAGCAGACAATAAATTAGAGACACTAGCGGCCTAGCGGCCGCCAAATGTCTGGTTGGGGTTCGCCCCCGAGCTCCGAGAATAAAATACCTTGATCGTCTTCTTTTCTTCTTTGGGCCTTCTTACTTTCGTTACAGTAAAAAAAAACTGGTCTTACTATATAGAATAATATAGCTAGATTTAGTAGGGCAGAGTCTTCAAAACTGCTCCTATAAACCCTGTCCACCCTCCATCACATGTGTACAATTTATTCTCCGAAGCGGCTGTTCTCTACGTGGTGAAAAACAGATCGCGACCGGTCGATACAGTTTACTCTCCGACAGCAATGATACTCCTCTGATTCCTGTAGTCACTATCCCTACACTCCCCTCTCTTTACTCATGTAGCGGTAGAGAAACAGAGTGATAGTCACGCACGCGCATGCTCATTGCACGAAGCTATCACCCATGGATTGGCTGAATTATATACAGCACGGCAAACCTAACCAGGTGAGGGTCTCAGGCGTAGGTCTGAACGGTGGAAATGGATAGTACTGCAAGAATCTCTACCCTTCATATACTAGAAAAACATGTTTCGTTTTTGCTGAACCCTTGAACCAAGAGAGTTACGAGCCCTGAATTCCATTATTTTTATTTATTTTTATTTTATTTATTCAAGCGTGGGTAACAAAATCATCACACGCCTAAGAACTCGATCAAACATATGAGAAATTCTAGGGAATTACAACAACACACAAATCTACAAAAAGTTTTTACGAGCAACAAGGTGTCTAAAACTATTCGTGGACATGTTAATGACATTCTCATCATCACCTATAAGTAGGTTGAGCTCCTTAAGAATTCGATACGTGAGGAAGTTCGACCTAACTTGAGACCTAACAACTCTGGGATACAACCTAAGTCTCCCTATTCTATTTCTGGTCAGCGGTACACCAAAAAACTCTAGGGTCTATTGAAAGCTTTCTAGATATAATTTTTAATAGCATGATTAGGTCCGCTATCTTCCGCCTAATGCATAAGGAGGGTATACCTAGTTGTCTTACCCTATCAGCACCATTGGAAATGTCGGCATAGCCCATTCTAAAGCATCTCATGAACAGCTTTCTTGTACAGTTGTTTTGGACGCTTTCAAGGAGCTTAATAAACTTCTTTTGACAGGGGTTAAACGCGGTGGTGGCAAATTCCATGATGGGTCTCACACAGCATATGTAGGCGCGTAAGAGAACCTGGGGATCGTTTGTCTTAAGTGTCTTGAACAAGTTGTAAGTCCGATAGTTTGCCTTGTTCATAAGCGATTTGTAGTGCGGGCCAAAGTTAAGGTCACTCGATATGAGAACACCTAAGTCCTTAGCTTCCGTAACCTGCTCCAAGTTAATACCCTTAAGACTGTAGGCTGGAGAACACGTCTGGTGCTTAGACTGTATTACGAGACATCGCGATTTCTCAGCGGCAAGAGGAAGCTCCCAGTTTTCTGCCCATTTTTCAATAAAGTTGATGGCTTGTTGGACTTCATTGGATGCCTCAGGTTTGTCTATCTCTTTGTAATTTTTACGTCATCAGCATACATTTTGCACGAAACTCCAAATCTGGACACAGCGTCAGGAAGCTCATATGTGTACAACAGGAAAAAGACCGGCGATAGAACTCCGCCCTGAGGTACTCCACTGGGAGCTGGATAGATCGAGGAATAATTGCTTCCTACTTTGACTTGATACGTCCTTCCAGAGAGGAAGTTTCTAGTTCAGCTCACAATCATAGGGTGAATACCAACTCTTGCTAATTTGTATAATAGTTTTTCCAGGTTTTTCCATTACATTGCACCGATGCCTCAGACACTGGGAGAGTTCACCTGCAGGTGAAAATGACGTATTCTGAACGTCACAGGTGAACTGTAGGAGCTATTTCGGGGCGGAGTTTCAGTGAGCGGTCTACTACCGGTTGTCTTACCGCTCGCATGATAGGCAACGCGATATGTGCGTGAACTATATGTGAAGTAGGATTCATTCTCACCTCTTGAACTGACGATGAGAGGAGAGGTGGGATTCTTCTGGGGCGGAGTTTCAGCGAGCAGTCTACTACCGATTATTTCGCCGCTCGGGTGATAAGCTGCGAACCAATTGTAGGTCTGAAGAAATCATTTGGCGCGGTAGGTCTTATTCGAACACCCGTTAGGACGAGGTAAAGGGACATAATAGGGTTGGTTGCTGTAGTAGTTTGACTTAATCTGCTTATTCAGTCCATTTAGAAAAGACACAAGGGCCAAACAAGTCTGTAGAAATTATGTTCAAGTGCAGAGATAATGAATAGTATCCTGAGAATAGTAAAACAATTTGGTGAAATATATAAGACCCCGATATCTTATTAGGTGAATCCTCCGAAGCCTCTTCTCATCAAACCGTGGGTACTTTGTGCAAAGATAGTGGAATTTTTAGTTTTTAAAGTTTTATCAGCTTGCTGAGTTCAAATGAACCAATTTTTCATAGCATTGCAGTCCATTTTTAGAATACACGTCACGGAAAAGTAGGTGTGTGTCGAAATATTGCTCTGAAAAGCCTAACTGATGCACCTTAGATGGATGGATATGTTCAAAGGCACGGAACCCTACATAAATATGTAAGTATACTTTAATAGCGAAAAGAAGCACTATTGTTTATATACATCAGCCTGATAATTCAGAAAAAGGGATTCGGGCGCCAATATACTATTGTAAAATAATCCAAGTTATATGTGAAAGAATAAGGGGATATTCACTACCAGACTTAGCGAATGATCGAAGAACTCTACGAAACGTCTATGTGGCGTACTTTAAAGAAAGCACTGTAAGTTTATTTCTGATGTTGCGATGAAGTTAATGGAGCATTACAACAGGTTGGTTTTTATTGTTTAGTTTCAGAAAGCTCAAAATGCGAACTTTAATGGGGCATTAATGGTTCCAGTTACTGCGTCTGAAGAGAGTTGGAGTACACTTCTAACACACTTACTTCCTCTTTTGAATGTGTAATGTTTGTTGTCGCTACTGTTTGAGTAATAAAATTTATGAGTCATATATGAGTTCTTACAATTAATAGCGATATGTAAAGCACGAAGCTCCTTGGATGTCGGGATAGACCAAAACTAAGGATACCAAACATCTAAACAGTACGCGTGGAAAGGTGGCGAGTTTCACGTTCTCTGCAAAAACCCCCTTTCAAATCCCCGCCCAAATACCGGTCATCTGTAGGTCTTCGACCGCTCACCTTAGGTCCAAATGAGGTCACCTGCAATAACATTGTTAGTTCACCCATTTTTGACCTGCAGGTGAACTCTCCCAGTGTCTGAGGTCACTACACGGCCTGTCGCAAATTTGCGCGTGTCTGGTGCAGTTTGCTGTCTGCGCCCTCCTAGCTTAGAGATCGCGCGTCGGCGTCCACGTTGCCACGTTCGATCGATGTCTTGTGCGTCCGCGATGGCACCGCCGGCAGGCGCGTCATGGTGCAGTGACATTGGCGTCGCTTCTGCGAGGGAGGTTGAGGGTTCGGTTCTCGTGCGTGGTGGTTCACTTGCATTTCAACTGGATACCTTAGATCTGAGGAGCTTTGGCGTGTGAGCAAATTTGAGGCATTTTTTTGCGCATTTTTCCAGCTGTAAGCGCTCGCCGCTCGAAGAGCGCAGAATCCAGCTGCGGACTCCCCCTGGGCGATAAAAGCAGTTTCCACACGAGCAGCTTGGATGGCACACACCCTGGAGTCCCTTCCCTAGCCTGATTCTGCGCTCGAAGAACGCAGAACCCATCCGCGGACTCATCCTGGGAGGTGACGAAAGCAGTTTCCACACGAGCAGCTTGGATGGCAAACACTGTGGAGCCCTTTTATCTAGCCGAATTATGGAGACAAGTCATGTGTGATACTTCCCTTCGATTCATCTAGGTTCAGTTCCAAACAAGTGATTGTGTGGCTCCGTTTCCACTTCTCTAGGCTCACTTCCAAACTGAAACCCTCCTAGGAAGTCGAATTCTGGACACAAGTGATGTGTGTAGCTCCGTTTCCATTCGTCTAGGCTCATTTCGTAACCAACGGAAAGTGAGTGATGACGCGTGAGGGAAAAAGAGAGAAAAAGAGAGGGTGTGTGGTGGAAATGCACTGCATCACACACCCATATTCCCGACAGGCTGTCTAATGGCATTGGTGCAGTATAATGGAATTCACGAGCCCTCGAAGGCGGGGTACAGTAGCGCACCGTCAGTACGTGTCCACGTGCATGCGTGTGTGCGCGGGCTGTTGTATGGGACGCGGCAAAAGGCTCTGCGGCAAGCGAGTTGGTGGCTCAGCAGGGTGCTGAGCTACTTTAGAGGTGCTAGGTTTGCCGCTTTCTTTACCAACTTGCTTCCTACACTTCTCCTACATATTTATTTCACTCTAAGTTGTCAAATAAGGATCAGAATCGTGCTCAACGCGAAGTTTGAGCAAAAACGGTGACCAAGACCTTACCATTAATCACCTTTACCTACTGTATATAACATACTCCAGCGTAATACGGAATAGGATGTCAGATTCGTGATTACCATCGCAAATAACCCCTTTGGGAGAAGTTTGGGTGAAAACGGTGATTACGAGTTCGACATCTAGTCACCCGTACCTGCTGTAAACTCTGCACCTGTTGTAAGGTCATTGTTTAACAATTCAAATCGGTTTCATTAAGCCTCAAGTGGCTGGTATCGAGGTAGTAAGCTGTCACAACGATGTTTTGTTGCGATCAAAACTTCTAGCGCCAGGCGGGACTCGAACCCGCACCTCCCTCTGACCGGGCGGGAATGCTGTACGCCATTACACCACCGGCGCCGTTTGATCGAACGCAACATCCACACCTCGTGGGACCGATCAGCACCCACCCGTATCCGGGATGGGCTGGCCGCTGATATCAGCATGGAACCAGTGAAGCTGATGGTCTTGATAGAAACAATTCAAATCGGTTTCATTAAGCCTCAAGTGGCTGGTATCGAGGTAGTAAGCTGTCACAACGATGTTTTGTTGCGATCAAAACTTCTAGCGCCAGGCGGGACTCGAACCCGCACCTCCCTCTGACCGGGCGGGAATGCTGTACGCCATTACACCACCGGCGCCGTTTGATCGAACGCAACATCCACACCTCGTGGGACCGATCAGCACCCACCCGTATCCGGGATGGGCTGGCCGCTGATATCAGCATGGAACCAGTGAAGCTGATGGTCTTGATAGAAACAATTCAAATCGGTTTCATTAAGCCTCAAGTGGCTGGTATCGAGGTAGTAAGCTGTCACAACGATGTTTTGTTGCGATCAAAACTTCTAGCGCCAGGCGGGACTCGAACCCGCACCTCCCTCTGACCGGGCGGGAATGCTGTACGCCATTACACCACCGGCGCCGTTTGATCGAACGCAACATCCACACCTCGTGGGACCGATCAGCACCCACCCGTATCCGGGATGGGCTGGCCGCTGATATCAGCATGGAACCAGTGAAGCTGATGGTCTTGATAGAAACAATTCAAATCGGTTTCATTAAGCCTCAAGTGGCTGGTATCGGGTGGCTGTCATTGTTTAACATTTGCTGAAAAACACAAAACATTGTATGACTCAGAAACAGAGAAAAGAAAGTGAAAAGAGCTCACAGAAACCTTTATTTAACAATTTAGAGTGAAATAAATGTGTAGGAGTTGTGTAGGAAGTAAACTAATTTAAATTGCCATAAGGCATGACTTTCACGACTCCAGAGGTCGAGGAGAGGTCAAAAAAATTTTCGCCTAAACCTCGCTCAGGGGGGGGGGGGTTATTTGGGGTGCTGATACGAATCTGACAACCGTTTTTCAAATTTCGGCCGATTACGGTAGGCTATGGTAAGTAGTGAAAAAGCCAACATATCTATGCGGCAATTTTTCGAATGAGCTTATAGCGCCATCTGGGGAGGCGTTCTCGGCTAATCACGGGTAGAGCAGCTCCATGCAACTTCCATCTAATTGGAAGGACAGCTACACGAAAGGGAAATGTTGGTTGCCATCGATAAACGTGGGTAATCTCCATGCTGTGAGCACATTTGGAAAAGTCTTGTTTATGGCAGACATGAATGGAGAGCGTAGCATATCCGATAGAATAGAAGTGATACTAAACAACAAAAGGAGTTGAAGGAACTGGAAAAGGATAACTTGGTGCAAGGTCTATATAAAGAAAAAAGTGAAACTTTCTTAAAGACAACTTTGAACGCAATATTTAGAAACAACTTGCCGATGCACTGAAAAAACTACCACCTCAATACATTAAAACTTATACTAAATGTATATAAAACTTATGGAACGTTTCAAACGAAGAACCCACCACTTTAAGCCGATTGTTTTCCTCATCCAGTTCTAAAAGCTTTTCCTTGACCACATCTGGCAATTCCATCAATGCTGCAGCCTAAATTGAAGACAATCGGCAATAAAAGCGCTAACGTAACAAAAGCGAACTCTGAGAAGACACAGGCCCAGGCTTCCACGTGAAGCCAAATTTGAAAATGCCGCTAGAAAGCGTCGCGGGCAACGGTCAAGCAAAGCAGCGAAGGGCTAGAGTTCAGAGAAGGAGACACTCCTGCTGCGCGGTTACAGGGCAAGGGACAACCACGGCTCGTCTTCGTCGGTTCGTTACGCCGTCAGTGCTCTCCTGACTAGGGATTCTCTCGCATGGCCCCCACGTCTCTTCTCGCCCCTGTTGGAGTTCAGGGGCCGTATGCTCGTCTTCTCCGGTTCGGGGCACCACGAGCGAGCACCCCGGTTCGGGGTGAATGCCCGGACCGGGGCACCCCGAGCGAGATGGCATACACGTCTCCCGGGCTCCCCGGGGGAGGGGAATCCCGGAGTTTGACGTGATACTGCAGGGGCCGTATGCTCGTCTACCCCGAGTCTCCCCCAATGGGGGATTGGGGCGTGATATAATATGTTGATATTGATTGATTCTCCCCCAACGGGGGTACACGAGCATACGGCCCCAGGAAATCTGCATTCCGAAATCTTATGTGCGGTCGATAATGATTACGGGGCAGCTCGGCCCCGAGCATGCTGAGTCATCGGGCAGATTCCAGACGGAAGAGTCCTGGCGCCTACTCCAACCCTACCGAGTGATGTTTGCTGGGGGTCGAGCGTTCTATCCCCTCATCCCCCTGGCCCGCCCACCCCCAACCCCCTGCGATTGCTCGAGAGTCTAGTGGCTGCCTTACGAGATAGTGGAGACGCAGACATTTGCCACGCCTCTGTTTAAAGGGCGGGGGATAGAACGCCACTCCGCCATGTTTGCTTCCTCACAGCAAAGGGGTAGAGATATAGCGGTATATATCCTACCTCGAAATCGTCAGCTGTGCTATGAGTGGGCGTTTAGGAAGACACTCTCAGACAGAGAGACCAGCACCTTTGTGGGCACTATTGTATTATACTTTCGGGACTCTAGAGGACGGGGAGAGGTCGAAAATTTTTTTTCGCCCAAACCTCGTTCAGGGGGGGGGGGGTTATTTGGGATGCTAATCACGAATCTGACATCCGTTTTTGAAATTTCGGCCGATTACGGTAGGTTACGGTAGGTACCGGTGACTAAGGCTGTCGAGGTCATAATCACCGATTTCGTCCAAACTTCGCCTATGGGGTTATTTGGGATGCTGATCACGAACCTGACATCCGTTTTTCGTTTTACGATGGAGTACGGTAGATTACGGTACATACCGGTGAGTAAGGTAATGGTCACCGATTGCGCCCAAACTCCAGCGTAAAACGAAAAACGGATGTCAGATTTGATCAGCATCCCAAATAACCCCCATAGACGAAGTTTGGGCGAAATCGTGATTATGACCTCGACAGCCTTAGTCACCGGTATGTACCGTAATCTACCGTACTCCAGCGTAAAACGAAAAACGGATGTCAGATTTGTGGTCAGCATCCCAAATAACTCCCATAGGCGAAGTTTGGGCGAAATCGGTGATTATGACCTCGACAGCCTTAGTCACCGGTACCTACCGTAACCTACCGTACTCCAGCGTAAAACGAAAAACGAATGTCAGATTCGTGGTCAGCATCCCAAATAACCCCCATAGGCGAAGTTTGGACGAAATCGGTGATTATGACCTCGACAGCCTTAGTCACCGGTATGTACCGTAATCTACCGTACTCCAGCGTAAAACGAAAAACGGATGTCAGATTTGTGATCAGCATCCCAAATAACTCCCATAGGCGAAGTTTGGGCGAAATCGGTGATTATGACCTCGACAGCCTTAGTCACCGGTACCTACCGTAACCTACCGTACTCCAGCGTAAAACGAAAAACGAATGTCAGATTCGTGGTCAGCATCCCAAATAACCCCCATAGGCGAAGTTTGGACGAAATCGGTGATTATGACCTCGACAGCCTTAGTCACCGGTACCTACCGTAACCTACCGTACTCCAGCGTAAAACGAAAAACGAATGTCAGATTTGTGATCAGCATCCCAAATAACTCCCATAGGCGAAGTTTGGGCGAAATCGGTGATTATGACCTCGACAGCCTTAGTCACCGGTACCTACCGTAACCTACCGTACTCCAGCGTAAAACGAAAAACGGATGTCAGATTCGTGATCAGCATCCCAAATAACCCCCATAGACGAAGTTTGGGCGAAATCGTGATTATGACCTCGACAGCCTTAGTCACCGGTACCTACCGTAACCTACCGTACTCCAGCGTAAAACGAAAAACGAATGTCAGATTCGTGGTCAGCATCCCAAATAACCCCCATAGGCGAAGTTTGGACGAAATCGGTGATTATGACCTCGACAGCCTTAGTCACCGGTATGTACCGTAATCTACCGTACTCCAGCGTAAAACGAAAAACGGATGTCAGATTTGTGATCAGCATCCCAAATAACTCCCATAGGCGAAGTTTGGGCGAAATCGGTGATTATGACCTCGACAGCCTTAGTCACCGGTACCTACCGTAACCTACCGTACTCCAGCGTAAAACGAAAAACGAATGTCAGATTCGTGGTCAGCATCCCAAATAACCCCCATAGGCGAAGTTTGGACGAAATCGGTGATTATGACCTCGACAGCCTTAGTCACCGGTACCTACCGTAACCTACCGTACTCCAGCGTAAAACGAAAAACGAATGTCAGATTTGTGATCAGCATCCCAAATAACTCCCATAGGCGAAGTTTGGGCGAAATCGGTGATTATGACCTCGACAGCCTTAGTCACCGGTACCTACCGTAACCTACCGTACTCCAGCGTAAAACGAAAAACGGATGTCAGATTCGTGATCAGCATCCCAAATAACCCATATAGGCGAAGTTTGGGTGAAATCGGTGATTATGACCTTTGTGTTCTGGGGATGCCGATCGCTTAAGGATCGAGAGCGCGAGGGGTACAATCAGCCTCTGCCTTACTGCAAAGTGAGAAGTGGACGCCTCATAAAGAATCCTGAAAAGTGGGGTTCGCCCCCACTTCTGTGAGCCAAGAAGCGCCCCTCGTTCTATTACGCGCTGTAGGCTGATCGAAAGGTGCAATGAATTTTGGGCACAACCCTATACGGGAACTCCAACTAGCGTTATCCAAGGCTTAGCAGCTGATGTGACACAGCCACGCTTCGGTCAGGGGCCGTATGCTATCCTCTCCCCAACCGTCCCCGGACGGGTATGAGGCGGTCTCCGCCCACATCCCCGGTATGCATCGATTTTTCGCGCCGTCCCTGTCCCCGAGTCGGGCGAGAATAGCATACGTTCCCAGGTGGCAGGCATATCGTCGGCGACGACGATGCCCCAGCTCTTCGCCCCGCCCCTTATGAAGGCGCTGGATGGGCGCCGTGTGTGGGCGGATTTTTTAGACCTGGTTGGAACGCGCGGTTGAGGAAGGCTCCTCCGATATAAATCGATTGCTAAACTAAAAGTGTTCTGTCATCTCCATTAACCAGTGACTAAATCTTAAGCTTCTTTCTCCTCCCGTCCTTCTCTATATCTCTCTCCCTCTCTCGTACCTCAGCGGTACATTTGGTGCATCGGCCTAATAAGCCATATCGTAAGTCCTCGCGTCCCTACGCCTAGAGCCGCAAGTCGATCTATTGCAGATAGCATTCTCTATAATAAAAAGAATCTCAAGTCTCTCGCGTCCCTACGCCTAGAGCCACAAGTCGATCTATTGCAGATCGCATTCTCTATAATAAAGAGAACCGTAAGTCTCTCGCGTCCCTACGCCTAGCGCCGCAAGTCTACCTATTGCAGGTCGCATTCTCTAATTAAGAAAATTACTCTCGGTTCACACCTTGAGTTGGTCCAGTAACGACCACAGCCTCTAATTAAGAGACTGCAAGCCTCCCGTATTAATTACGCGGAGCAAATTTCTGTGTATATAGCTCTAGAAACCTTTCTTTCTTCACCGAAAGAAATTCCAAGTGTCCAAGACACAAGGAACACTATCTCTTAAACACAAAGAGGCCTACGAGAAGTCCCGCATAAAATGGCGTTGCACTTTCACAAAGCCCCGATAATGAGCAGCGCGTCAACGCTGAAAGTTCTTGTGGTATCGTACACAGAGTACACAGTAAGAGAAGAATATCCGCTGACGGATGAGAATGCTTACGAAATATGTAAGTCTACTACTGCACTTTTGCAAATCAAGATAAAGCAAGTAAAAAGGGAAAAGACAAGCTCGAGAAGCTCTATAAAGAGATTCGAGAGGAATACAAAACTTGTAAAAATAAATCCGATAAAAAGGACATTATGCTAGAAATTGAGCAGATAGAGAATGAATCACAGCTGCATAAAGAGCTAGCTAGTGCGGATAATCTGATCTACAAGCTCACGGCACGTCATGAAGAATCAAAGTGCGTAGAGGACACGATGAGCGTAAAATTGGGGTATATCTCACAGAGCCCTAATACTGCAAAACGCACCATCGTGCAGTACTGCTCCGCAGGAAGATGAGGCTGACGAAACAGAGCCGATTGAAACTGAGGAGAGTAATCCCTCTCAAATACCGTTAGATTCTGTTGCTAAGGCTGTAACTGAAGGCGAGGCACGACCATGTCGTTCAATAAAACCTCCCCAAGCAACGTTGCCGAAATTCTAGGGCAACGTTGATGACTTCTCGAAATTCTGGGCAATTTTCGAGACTCTTGTCCACAAGAGTAAGGAGCTCGATATTATGGAGAAAATCCTCTTGCTCAAGGAAAGCCTGAGAGGAAAGGCACAAGACGCAGTAAAAGGAATAACACTCGTGCCTGAAAATTATGAGTGGATCATCCAAACACTGCAGGAAAACTACTGCAATCAACCTGTAAATAGGTCGAATGTAGTACAAAAGCTGGTCAGTTTAAAGCCAGCCAACAGTTCTCCGGAAAGCTGTTCGTCTGTTTTCGATCAAGTCCAAATACTGATCAACCAGATGGTTTCTGCAAGCTACGACGTACGGAAAACTGTCGATCCAATGTGGTGCGAAACCATTTTGGCTAAATTTCCCCGTGATGTGGTCAAGCCAGTTCTGCTATCGAATCAATCGCAGGATAGCCAAACAATAGGTGACCTCAGGTCATCTAAAGAAAGAGATTGGCGCGAAAGCATACGTGGAGAACAGACTGGGGCATAAACAGAGCAGTCCGCCAGACCCTCCAAGAGATAAGTATGTCGCTCCGAAACGACAATCTGCCGACCAGCAATGCCTATTTTGCCAGAAGGGCAATCATGGCTCGATGACACGCAGAGCGGTTACCGATCAAGCGAGGCGCCGCAAAATTTTAACAGATGGCCTAAGATGTTGGAAGTGTTGCTCAAACAATCACTCAAGATTTGATTGCCAAAAGCCTGACTGCACACAATGCGGTCAGAAGCATCACACCAGCTTATGTTTTAAAAGGAACCCAAATCCTAGGAATACTCAGCCGAATTGGAATACAAACCAAAGACCAGGGCGAAATATTCAAAGAGCTCCAAATTTTCAAGGGGAGCAGCAAAACCCTCCGAGACAAGGAAATAGCGGATATGTTCCCGAAAATACTCAGATATGCTCTAAAACTGCGTTACCGTCATCTGCTCAAAATGCCATATCATCGCAGCTCGTACTCATGACTGCTGAGGGCAAGATCTGGAATTACAAAAATAAGGGGTACGAGAAAATTCTCTTCTTCTTCGATTCCGGTGCCCAGAAAACAGTCATTGAGGAAGCACTTGCAGACCGATTAGCTTTACCAAGGCAGACAATGGAACTATGCAAAATGTCGGGCATAGGAGGTCACATTGGGTCCTTCAAAAGCCATATCGTAGGCATCAAACTGGGTACAGCATTTGGAGAAGAACTTGATTTGCTTGTTCAGACCAATCCTGTAATTACAAACAGTTTTCCTAGCGTAAATCTGACAAGAGCAGATATAGCTTACCTAAAGGAAAATAATATCTGTTTGGCGAATTCGAACCTCCATGAAGAGTATCAAATTCCGCATATCTTGGTCGGTCTAGATCACTACCACGAGCTTATTTCGGCTCCAAACTACAGCACACCAACACCTACAGGTCTACATATTGCAAAAATCGTATTTGGGCCTACTATATAAGGTAAAGGGTTGCTTACGGTAGATAGCCATGCGAATGCAATGTGCTTCGGATTACCATCTGTCCAAAAACATAGCGACGAAGAAATGCTACGCCAAATATTTGAGCTAGACGGACTAGGAATTTCCGAAGAGGAATGTCAAACAGATGACAAAGCCTTTGATTATCTTGAAAAGTATTCTAAAATGATTTCGCACGAAAATCAGTACATAACTGCACCTTTTCCATTGAAAGACAACATTGAAAAACTAGAAGACAATTTCACAATTGCCATTCGACGGTTAAAGTCTCTTCAAAAGACTCTACAGCACAACGCTGAACAACGCAACTGGTGTTGCAAAATCGTCCAAAAGTATGTCAATGAAAAAAATAGTGGAACCCTCCTTTGGCTCAGAAACTGGAGCCATTGGAACCTACTACATGCCTCACTCAGGTGTATGGAAGTCAAGCAAAAAGGTTCCGCTCAGAGTTGTCTTCGAAGCATCTTCAAAACGAAAGAATCAACTTTCCTTGAATGACGTAATTCACAAAGGAGAATCATTCGTGAACAAAATCCATGATATTCTTCTGACCTCACGATCCAAGAAGATTATCATATGCGACAACGAAGCAGCGTTCACTCAAATCCGTCTCGTTGCATCGCACAAAGATCTCTGCAGATTCGTGTGGGTAAAAACATCAATTTACTACCAACAAGAGATAATCTAATCCATTATAGATTTAACCGACTACCCTTTGGAGTCACAGCCTCTCCAAGCATACTGAACATGGCGCTATCACCGTTCCTAAATAACCATGGCTCTTCTATTGCATCAGAGATATCAAGCAATCTGTATGTCGACAACATCATGATGCTTGCTGATACAGTTGAAGAGGCGATCATGAAGTACCATGAATCAAAAAAGTTATTTGCCACCATCGGTACGAACTTAAGGGAATACATCTCGAATTCAGATCAGGTCAACTCACAAATACCTGAGGAAGACCGCTTGGACTCACAATCCATGAAGATCCTTGGCGTCGCCTACAATGTTGGGTGTGACTCCTTCAGTGTCATAACAAAATTCTCTTCTGACAAACTAACAAAAAGGGAATTGTTAGTCAGATATATTCTACATATGATTCGATAGGAGTGGCCAGTCCGCTCCTAGTAAACTGAAATCTATGATGAGAGAAGTTTTCAATACAGGAGTTGACTGGGAGACAAGTCTCTCCGAAAATTTCTGCATTAAATGGAGTAGTTTATGCAAAAAAGTCGATAATGCCTTTATATCGATACCGCATCACGTATTAGAGCGACCTGCGAACAGTCACCTCTGGGTGCCGATGCTAGTAATATGGCCATATCCACATGTCTTACTTCCAGTGTCAATCATGAAAAATAATGTCACCTCTTAATAGAGGGGAACCAAGCTAACACCTAAAAAGTGTCGCCAAACAGTTCCACGGCTAGAACTGGTAAGAATTCTGAAGGTTGCACGGTTGTGCAAGTTCATAATTGCAACATATAAAGCCGTAACCAAGGTATCGATTGTATCCGACAGCGAAATCGCGGTCTGTTGGTTAAAAAGCAGCAAGAAAGTGCCAGTTTTCGTCGCCAACCAACGCGAAAGAATATTGAAAATAAGGCACAGCCTTTAATCAACTCTTCTAGAAGTTAGCTTCCTCCATGTCATCACAACCCATAACCCGGCAGATGCTGGAACTAGAGTCTAAGTGCTAAAGAGATTTCATACAGCGATTGGGTCAATGGGCCCAAGTGGCTGGAAGGCAGTCCCTCCACATGGCCACTAACCGAAATAGACTGCATCGAAATTACGGAAGAAACCGACCCAGCTGACATATTATCGCTCACGAACATAGCAAAAGCCAGCATGGAATCCATTAGCAATAAGCGACTAATAGATTTATCTCTGTGCTCTAATCTGAACAAGGCCCTACGAATAGTTTCAACTCTGGGTAAATTACTGAACAAATGGGTTTCTAGAGTAAACAGAAACCGATCTACAAATATTGCTGTCACAACGATAGCAAAGTTTGGCTCGTCTGTGACTATTACATCACAAGACATTGAGGTTGCCGAAAATGTTCTCATACTACAGGAACAGAACGGTGTAAGCATTAAAAACCTCAAAAAAAAGTTCCATAATAAAAAGGTCATATCCGACTAGAATGGAATCCTTCGCTATGTGTCACGTTTGCAGAACGCTGTCTTTCCATTTGATGCGAAATCACCCATATTCGTACCAGAAACATCAGACCTAGCCCGGATCATACTTCTACAAGTGCACACAAATAATGCTCAGTGTGGAAAGGACCATATGATAGTCATTCTAAGGCAAAGATTCTGGATTCCTCGAGCTGTCAATGTGATTAGTAAACTACTAAAACATTGCTCCACTTGCGAAAGATATCAAGGGCTACCACTAGGAGCTCCAAATATGCCTTCACTGCCATCTGATCGAGCTGTATCATCAAGACCATTCGAAAATCTCGGATGTGACTTCATGGGCCCATTTCTGTCTAGGTCACAGGAAAAGATGTATGTCTGTCTTTATATATGCCTCACCACTAGAGCACTCCATTTGGAACTCGCACACGTGCATTTCTAAGTAGTTTTGTTCGGTTCATCTCAAGACGAGGAGTTCCCAGGCTCATACGTATCGATTGCGGCACGAATTTTAAACAAGGTGAACGTATAATAGAAACCATGTTTAAAAATGACCAAGCAACTGGCATATCACTTATGTCCTATTGCGCTACAGAAAAAATAAATTGGATATTCAATCCACCAGGCGCACCTTGGATGGGTGGCGCTTAGAAGAGACTAGTAGGCTCTGTTAAGAAAGCGTTCAATAAATCCAGCGGAAAGAAAAGACTTCGTTTCACAGAAATGTGTACAGGTATTACGAGGATTGAGGCCATCCTCAATACGAGACCGCTTACAAAACCTAGCTGTGATGCGATTCCTTCAGGGAAATATAAAATTCTTTCTACCAGAATCTGGTGACTGTATTGACTTGGAGGATCCATCGTACGATCCAGACTTCATACAGTCATAAAAGCAAGCAATAGAAGCCTTGCGATATTCTGAGAACATCGCCAATAAGTTCTGGGAAAACTGGAACACTCTCTATTTAACTTTCTTGAGAGAAACTCAAAGAATAATCCTCAAACAGCCAAGACACTTGAATAAAACGTGTCCCGAAGTGGGTGAGATTGTCATTATCGAACAAGAGCTAATTCCGCGGGGAAATTGGCCCTATGGCAAGATAATCGATATCATTAGTTCTGCCGATGGACTCATAAGGTCAGCAAAGGTGCTAATTCCGAACCACAAGACCATTCATCGGCCTCTTAACAAGATATACCCGCTAGAAATTCGTCGCAACATCGAATCAAACGATGGCGAAGCACCCAAACCTCGCACATCGGAACCTCCTATGGTAGCGGTGATTGGAAGTAAACAAAATCTTCAGCGATGCGCAAAAACAAAAGCCTGAGTTTTTCAAAAGCATGTAAACCAACATATTCCATTCTCGTCCATCAATAATGAGGTCACCTTTGCTAATTGTCACTCAACTATCCACACTGGCTTCACCAACAGTTGCAAACCAGAACTTCTCGATCATATTGTGCAGTAAAGGTATCGTTAAAATTCCACCAGTAAGTGGGCAATTCGAGTTATGCTTTGACGGACAGTGTCAAGCCTTGCCTAACAGCATAAATACACTCAATTACTTCTTACCAATCTCTCCTACCGGTAGAGACAGTACGGTTCACATTCGTTCGCAAACCAATAATTCGATCCAAGAGGAAACGAAAATCTGTAAACGTGCAAAATTTTGTGATCACCAACAATTCCTAACAAAAGCCTTGTTCGGAAACCCGCACTGTTGGCCAGTGGGAGCCATAGCAACCGTAGCCATCTTCAGTTACTTGGCCATCATAGTTGCATTAAGTACAGCTTGGTTCATAGCTAAGTTAGTGAAGAAAATCAAGAACACTAAGAGCTTGAAGATAGTCAAATATCTAAGAGCAACGTCTGAAGTGAAAGCCCCAAGCTTCGCGCTTGCACCACTCCCAGCATTATTACCTATCTTAATATGTGCTGCATTATGCCTAGTGTCACCGATAACTGCGTGCCAACATGAGTTTATGCGTCACTCTGCCAAGGTTGTCTGTAATGAAGGCAATCAATGCCACCTCGGATACAGCCGAGAACTATTGTTCAACAGGCTGCAGTCAGAAATATGCATCGAGATAACACATGCAAATGAGACCGTAGGAGTTGCTAAATTCCGAAAGCAGACCGTGAATTTCAAATGCTCGAAAGTGACTGAGTTCTTTACAACGTCCACTAGAATGCAAATCTTTCACGTGAAACGATGTGCTCAAGCTGGGTCTTGCATTGCAGATAAATGTGAAACTATTAGCTGAAGTGAATCCATAACTGAATTGAACCATACTAGGGAATATCCTGGTTATACCGGTTGCTTGAACAGTTGTGGAGGCGTCTTATGTGGATGTTTTTGCCTAAGCCGGCATGCTGGTTCTACAGAATCGCTCATAAACCGCTATCTAAAAGAATCTTTGAAGTCGTTCAGTGTTCACATTGGGCACCACTCATAAAACTAGGAATAGAAATAACCACAGCCAACAAGACTGTGGCATTAACAAACATATTTCGTCCATACATAACGGAAGAAATCGCCAACTTTAGCATAACGGTAGCTTCCATTCAAAAGCGTGCAACGTCGCTGGAAGGCACACGATTCGCTGTAACAATGAACATTTCGTACATGCTTCCAGCTCACTACGAAATTCCTTACTACGAAAATCCTGTGCAAGCCCTCGATCGTTTTAACACCTGTTCTAACTGCATAAGATGTAATTGCGGAACATCGGTGCACACCTGCGACTGTCCGAAGGACTCTATTTCCATGCTTCACCGCAGCGAAAATAGACTGCCCTTGGTGACACCGTACGGAACCCTCTCCAGTATCGAAAATGAGATCATTTCGACGTCAGCCGAAGAGGAAATGGTCTTGCGCATAGAATCCAAAATGCTTCAAAACTCTGCAGAATTTGTCTTCAACCAGGACTGTAGACTCGAAAATTCCGACTTAACTGGTTGTTACGAATGCGAGCATGGAGCGCATTTTACAGCCGTATGCAAAGCGCAAACATATGCGACGGTCACTGTAACCTGCGACTCCCGACAATTCCCAATTAAGTGTGGACCATCAGGTGAAAAGAATCCAATAATTCTTCATTTCGACCATCCACTAGTAAATGAACGCTGCCAGGCGCATTGTTCAACAAAACCCACAATTTTCCTCTTGAATGCTACGTTATATTATCATATACGTACACCAGACACTGCCTTTGACGCAAGGTCACATGGCGTAACCCTACGACACCAGTGGTTTTCTGATATCAGTCTACCGAATACCGATCCACTAGGGCAGGTTATCCACAATCACTGGAAACTAACTCTTGGAGCATTGAGCTCCATAGTACTACTTACTGGCCTTACTTATATGATGGGCCCATGTATTCTTACAGCCATCCTATGCTCTGTCGGGTTGTTTGGTTCCGCAGTGCTAAAATTGATGTGGAAATTCATAAAGTGCTGTAAGCAGAAAGGGAATACTTTGGCTTAAACACTGTAGTGGAAACTATTGCAGCACTATATAATCTTCCGTGTGTAACATGTTAATGCCATCTTTAAAACCGCGTTCATCTTGCCATGGAATTCTTCATTGCGTGATGCATACCTATTATGCATGCTTTATTGCTCCGCATGCACTAGGCATGTGGAGGCGACCAACGCAGAGCGGGTGCTCACCGATAGCGAGCGAGGCCCGCGAGACCGGGTTCCGAGTTCGAACCCGGTCCCCGCCGCCTTTGGGGCCTCGCCGAGTGAGTAAGGGCCGCGGGGCCTGGGGGGCGTTCTGTGTCCATCGCGGTAGACACTTGGTGCCTTTATTTGACACCCTCGCCCCCTCCCAAGTTGCGCGGAGGGGAAGGGCCACTCAGTTCCCTCAGGGAAAGGTTCTCTTCTCTTGCCTCTCTTGTAGAGGCAGCTCGCCGCAGGCGCCGAACAACGAACCGTGCTCCGTATATTCCGCGGGCGCCCGCATAACGCCCGCGGATGGAGTGCGCGAGAGAAGCAAAGAAAGACGATCTGCATATGAGCGCCTACCAACGTTCAGCATGGATTTAGAATGACTGCTCTAGCGCATATAGGGTGCAATCATGCATCACTTCAGCGGGGTAGTCTAATCTTGACCTTCAGCTCATCAGCAAGTAGTTAGGCGATAAAGGCCGTACTCCAGTTAGCCATGCGAGCCCTTCTAACGCATCGTAAACTAAGTGAGCTCAAGTTGATTGCAAAATACCCTCAAGGAACATATTACAATCAGTCGGAAAATGTAAGGGAAATACGCCCCTAACCGAACTCAAATTCTGTGTAAAAGGCGCTCCAGATAATAGTCGTCATCAAAATGTCGTCCGCACCTTCCAACGCATACACAGCCGATTAGGACATCTACGATGCCACGACAATTATGGCACATTTTATCCCGACACTCGAGGACTTGTAGACGACTCAATCGGCAATGCAAACGACTCAATCTGCGATGCAAGCAGAGATGCTAGTTGATCAATTGGCGCTTTGCGTCGAATTAAAGCATCTTCAGCTGCATTGCAGGTAATTCTGGTGCGTACCGCGCCGTGCTCCTCTGTGAATTCTGCACAATTGAGGAAAACCGTGATACTCATCTCACGGGGCGATGCACGAGGTACCCAGACACGATGGCTCGCACCGCACAGGCATCGCGAAGGCGTTTATGCCTGCGGTGCCTCAAAGACGAGCACTCCGATGACTGTGGAGTGCGTTGTAGGCCTCCTGACGGAGCACAGGTGGGAATTGTGGTCTCGACCACAATTCCATCTTGTGCTCCGTCAAGAGGCCTAATCAGCAGCACCAGCAGAACCAAGCGAAAAGACCTCGTAATTGAGGTCTTAGTAGCCCAATCAACGCCGAGGTCAATCCAACCCAGCCATCCGCAAGCAGCCACTCCATCGCCCGATCTCACCCTGCCGCCGACTCCAACGCCCGACCTCAACCTGTCGCCGACTGCAACACCCGACCTCAATCAAGCCACCGACCCAACGCCCGACAAACCTGTCGCCGACTGCAACACCCGACCTCAATCAAGCCACCGACCCAACGCCCGACATCAACCAAGCCGACGCCAGCCCCAACGTTCATTCAAGCCGCCGTCAACTACATCGCTCGACATCACTCAAGCCGCCGGCGACTCCTCGCCAGACCACGTTGTCTCGTCCGGCCGAATTGCCGCGATCTCATATGTATTGATGATTTTTTTTTGCTGGCTGATGTGAGCCTTAACCCATTGGGCCGGCGGGTGTATCGTCGGCGACGACGATGCTCCAGCTCTTCGCCTCGCCTCTTATGAAGGCGCTGGATGGGCGCCGTGTGCGGGCAGATTTGTAGACCTGGTTGGAACGTGCGGTTGAGGAAGGCTCCTCCGATATAAATCGATTGCTAAACTAAAAGTGTTCTGTCATCTCCATTAACTAGTGACTAAATGTTAAGCCTCTTTCTCCTCCCGTCCTCCTCTATATCTCTCTCCCTCTCTCGTACCTCAGCGGTGCATGGCACATGAGAAAAATTTTTGTTTAGAGAACGATATTTTTGGTTTCAGGCGATACTTTCACAGCCTCAGAGCGGATGGCAATGGTGGAACAGCTAACTGCTCCCTCACGGAATGGGCAGGATAACCTGCGAGCTTCGTTGAAAGGCCACACAGTAAACTTCGAAGGGCGTTTCCTATTGGCACCCCTGCTATAGCAGCTCTATTACAGTTTTTGGCTTCACAGTTAACTATGGCCAAATCGCCGATCCCGCCTATAGCGAATGGGAGAAATGGCGACAAGATATATTCGAAGTCGCGAAGCCTGTAGGCAAAATGAAATACACGATGAGATGAGACGCTTCAGACAGTTCCTACAGGCGGATGGTCGTCCACCTACCACAAGAGAGTGTAAGGATCACCTTGATACCTTAGCCAGCAACCTTGCTCCCTAGTTAGCTCTCAATGTGTCCCCATACCCTCGTTGTGCTCCTCTGAAGAGCCCTACGCATGTTATCCTGCTCATTCCGTGAGGGAACTGTTAGCACACTTGCCTTTGTATTCAGGTATATGCTTGCTCACAAAGTAATCTCATGCT
The DNA here is from genome assembly GCA_947396885.1 of Heligmosomoides polygyrus polygyrus. Classification (NCBI taxonomy): domain Eukaryota; kingdom Metazoa; phylum Nematoda; class Chromadorea; order Rhabditida; family Heligmosomidae; genus Heligmosomoides; species Heligmosomoides polygyrus. The sequence continues at coordinate 58,381,037 of OX377204.1, read as the reverse complement.
TCACACAATGCAGTTGTTTTTATTCATATGTTGCCATTTGTACTTCAAAAGCTTTGACAGAGACTGTTCTAAAATATTTATCTCAAACAAGAGACAAGTCTCAAACATGTTTCTAAACACCCTGCAGAAACTCGGTGACCGTTTTGGCTGGATCAGTGTATTTCCTCAGTAACATCACCAACAGCACGATTGGTGTGGAAATATATCACGCTAGGATGAGACGCCGGACGTGCAAATCGCCCAAGAAACAGCATTTTCCTACGCGAGACGGTACTGCGCGCGAAATAGCGGAGAGGCAGCGAGAGGTGGCAGACGCGCTGCAAATCGACGTGACTCAGCAGTAGCGAGGACGAGCGGGGCCCAATTGCCCGTCAACCGTCGATAATCGGCTTCCTTCTCTACACTCAGCTGTGAATGAGAACATCCTCGCCTCTTCCCTGAGACAAGGAAAGCAGGGGAGATGGAACGCTTGGTTAGCCAAGGTTGGAACCGACCTTTAATCAACTTTTAATGCACATAGGGACCTCGGCACCTCCAACTGTACAAGTCCCCTCAGTCCAATGGGAAACCTTTATTAATGAGACTTCCTTCCACGGGTGTCTATGTGTTCTTGGTTTCCTCGCATTCTTTGTACCTTTTCCATGCGTTTTTTAATGCACAGACTACATTGACCTGCATCTGACGCTTTTCTAGCATTTTCTTCATACTTTTCCTTGTTAGGCGGTTATTTCATCCAAGCCTACACCTTCTCTTCCATTTCACCACTTATAGCAGTTAGCAAGTACGAAGGAAAAGAGAAAATGAATACGAAAATGCAAGGAAAGGTTTAGTGGAATTAAGACTCAAAGAACTTCCTCATAAACACGCAGAACTTGGAAGATGGCTTTTAAAATATCCAAAAAAGGGAGGAAGTCTCACCAGTGACGGTTTTCCATTTGTCTTTGACCCCGATGGATGAAAATTTTGCTTAGCCGGAGAGAGACCTGGAAGATTAACCTTGGATAGGGGTGCGCGCGGCAGTCGACGCCTCCTCCATCTGTGCTATCACGCGCTCGGAGTAAAATACACTCCCGCTTTCAGAGATTAAAATATATGAGAGATATGTCTCAAGAAAACCACTCTGAGCATGAAATGGGGCGTGGGCATCAATTACTACGACCTTAGTACCACTTTTTAACTGGCTTTTTTGATGTTTGCTAGGAACACATTCCTTTCCAACCCGCAAGCCCTTGAGGACTAAGCAGACCGTGAGTAATTACAGAGGTTCAATTTTATGGCTCAGAATAGATAGAACCTTATGGCTCAGAATACACACAACATAGCTCAACACCAAGAAAAGATGGTGAATTAGAGCAGGAAATCCATTTTCATGCATCGCTGGGGCACGTTCAGCACGTCTATATCCCAAACACGGTCAATACAGATCGTTTTCTGCTCTTCTCCTAGTTCTCCATCTCAGCTGTTCGACACCAGCGCGCTCAATCGCTAAATAAGCGCGCCATTCCGCCTCTCCCCTACTCAATGCTTGGTGGAGATTTCCCGGGGCAGTCGTTCGGTACACTGTGGTGCCCGCTGCCCACTTCCCGCCCCGCCCTATTTGGACAAGTTTGCTGCGCGCGAAACCGTCGTTAATTAGCGTTACGTCGTCCAAAAACCTAACAGCTGATAGGAGGCGATTGGGAAGCGCATCTCGGGGAACTCTGAAGTCATTTTCCAGTCGGCTCGGTTATGGAGGCAATTGAGGAAAGGAGAACGTTGCTCTTTTCTCTGGATTCTTTCAATTTTTGCCACAATTCCTTAAATTTTTGCCTGAACTAGAGGCTATAGGTGATTCCCGTCATGAGTTCTACATTGAGGGCTTATCCGTAACTGTGCGCGAAACCGGCTGACCGTCCTCTCTTTCCAAGGATCAGACAATTCTCTCTTTGTATTGAAGAACTTTCCGGTGGATGGTCGCGTTGTTGTCATAACATATCTCGCTAAGATGTTGCTGTACTTGTCGGAAAATGCAGACGACGCCTTAGTACTGAGAAATGTGGCGGGACCTGAAGAAAGCCTTGGCGCTGCAGCTGAAAACTCCTTTACTCCTTTACTCTTTCACTCTTTTACTGCAAATATTGTGAGCATGATTCCGACTCTTGTCTCAAGAACGAAATCAGTTCAGGATAGAGCAGCAGGGACAAGGGGAGTGATTAGAAATGCGATGCCTCCATGTGAAGGCAGGGACCGGGACATCTTGTCCTTGGAGCGCCCCTCGCCCCCCCCCCTTCTGAGGGCGGTGTATCCAACGACTCTCCGCCAGATTTCCCCACTTCGGGGAGGGCGTGGCCTTACACCGAACGAGGGCTGGGCGAGGCGAGCATACCGGGGAGACGCGCCGGGGCACCCCATCCCCCATCGGGGGTGGCTTGGGGTAGACGAGCATGAGGCCCCAGATAGCGGAACACCCGGACGGTAGGGCACCTCCTACCGAGTCTGGCCGGTGCACTTCATTAGCACTCATTTCTCAGCGTCGTCGGTGAACTGGTCCGCCTGGCAGGGTGCCGAGGCGGCGCGCGGTTTTTCGTCGCGTCGTCACCGCCAACCTCCGCGTGCATGCCACGTGAGTCGGCAAGCCCCTCCACTGTTGCAAGGGCTAATTTCGCCAAGGCAAGCCGAACTTAGCAGGTAGGTGTAATGTGACGCTGTCTGAAGTCCGTGTCCAGACTCAGATGTCGTTGTTCAAGCGCCGCGTATTACTACCCTTCCTTAGGTTATACCGAAGCTTCCAGAGGCCAGATTCATCAACGATGCCACCGGTATCGTCTTACCCCGGATTGACTATACCCGCCTACGTAGTATGTGATACAGAGAGATATAGAGATACACACAGGACAACCGATATATCGTTACCGGCCGCTAAGCGGTTGATGAATCTGGCCCCAGGTGGTAAAAGAAAGGCTAGCATGGGCGGAGAATTAACACAAAGGAGAACTGGTGCTAAAAAGGCAGATTGGAGTGGAATGGGTGTAAAGAATGTGAGATATGTAAGGGTGGATTAAGGGATAAAAGGATAGGATTCGTTCCGATCTTCACTGCGCCTTGCCTGACACAACAGCCGTGATGTGTATAGCGCGATATCGTAGGGAATACAACGGCGGCCCAAGGTCAAGCGGGTTAGACATTGCCGATAAGCTCCATCTGTTATCGGACCACCCGCGCGAGGCCGGATAGGAAAACACCGCCCACGGAACAGGACAGGAGACATTACACCACCGCCCTGGCCACTTGGTCTTCCTGATTTCTCTTCTTGGGTTCCTCTGACTTGGGGTTCGGCCCTTCCTTTTCCTATTCCCCGTCTATGTCGCATTCTGCATAATTAATAAACTGTATATTACACATTTGTTTTGTTATATAATTGAAAGATAAAGTAAATTGATAGGGACGGGAAAGGCTTATATCCGGCTCCCTCAGGTGCCGCTACACACAACCTTGGTACACTAAACCCTGAGGGAACGAGGATATAACAGGAGTCTCATGAATGGTATTTAGTCTGTATTCAGGCTCCGTTGAAGAGCTTCGCTTCACTTATAAGCAAGCTGACCGAAGTCCATGGTTGGAATCTAGTCTGATAAGACACTATGACTTGGATAGTATTATGGCGAAAATGGAAATGGCTCGCATTCATAGGGAACGGAGTATGGCTTGTTCTTGTATGCCATAGCCAGTGCTCTTCCACTCTTCCTCAACGTCTTTACTGACTGAAAGCACGAGCTTTCTAGGCTCCTGAATGTACTACACCCATCCGCAGGCCCTTCGGGCTTTGATTACCCCGTTGTCGTACTTGGAGCAGCAGTTCCAAACGAGGATTTCCCGCAATACACCGAAATTTTCACTGTACAGCCATAACCCTGTTCACCTGCTATTCAAGTGACTGGCCGCAAGGCGCTCGACGGCCGTTCGCAAGGAAGCTGGGACGCAGCGGCGGTTAGCGCTCGCCCCGCGCTCACTCTGCCCATCTGACTCGCACCGCTCGCGCGTGCCGCAATTTTTCGGGGAGCAGTTCACGTGTAATCATTTCTCGGAGGACGGGTGTCTCGGCAGCGCGACAGGAGGTACAGTACCGGACGCGTCTTTTGAATAGACGCCGAAAAAACCGCACTTTTGCGGTTTTTGCGTCTTTTTGCTATAACTCGCCCAAAATTCATCCTTTTGAAAAACAAAGAGTATATTTGAGCTCAGGATGTCGAGCTCTATCGTTTGGTGTATACATTTCATGCGAAAGATCAAAAATGGCTAAAATTGAAAACTTGCGCTCCATTGAGAAGGCCGGTCGCGGACGAGTTGTCTGCCGCAAGGCGCCAAAATCTGTTGCATGCTCACAATTCCTCTAATTTGAGGTGTTTTGAGAAACGGATGGTACCGTTCGATTCGTCTCGTCGAGATCTACACAACCATGCATACAATATCGCCAGACTACCGCATTTTCGCAGTGGGTGGTCAAAGATGACTAGAGCAGACTTTTTGCCACTGCGGAAGCTTATATTCCAGGACTTGCATGTTCTCGAAGCATCTCAAGCATGGCGTAAAGTGTTCTGTCATGCCGGGAATCCTCTAGGAGTGCGCCGTGCACAATGCATATAGGATCGAACCTATCAATCGAGGGGGGGGGGGGAACAGTTTGTAGAGTGAGCATTTAGGGAGATTTATGAGAAATTCTCAGCCGCCCTATTCAGGAATTGCTGTACTCCGTTTCGGCGAGACTTTGGAGTGCGCTGTGCACAATGTATATAGGATCGAACCTATCAATCGACTGGGCGCGACAGCTCGTAGAGTGGGCGTTTAGAGAGTTTTTGTCTGAAATTCGCAGCCGCCCTACTCAGGATTTGCTGTACTCTGTCCGGCGAGACCTAGGAGTGCGCCGGGAGCAATGCATATAGAATCGAACCTATCAATCGTGTGGGGCAACCGCCCGCAGATTGCGCGCGCGGGCGTTTTCAGAGCGCAGTAACTCTGTCAAATTCGAATCGTTTCGGCTGTAACTCTTGGGTCTTGTAGTAGGTAGAAGGGTCTAATGGTACGCTAAAGCAGAGCGGGGTAGCTTAGGAAGAGGCAATGTTACAGGGGTGCGAACATGAAGGTGAGGCTTGTGTGACGTATTTTTTCCGATTTTGGTGGACCATTGCGGGAAGACGCGGCAAGCTAACAGCCTCAAAACGCGTAGGCGAACAGGCCGTTTAGGGTACTTTACAATTACATGCTCAGAATACCTCAGCTGCCTAAACTGCCTTAGCTTCAGCTGCCAGTTTGAAGCGGCAGAAGGTAGCAGTTAGAGTTTCTTGCGCTCTCACTCGGCCAGAATTGAGTTTTCGACACAAGCAATGGTACCACTCTGTTCACCATAAAAAGCGCTATCGAACGGTATCAATTTCGAGCGATTTCGGGATCATCAATTTTTTGACGGTTTCCCATCGAGGACGAGGCCGCTCGAGACCGCGTCCAGCGGCAGGCGGACGATGACGTCATCGAAAATCGATGGCTTGAAATTGTGCCACGCTTGATACCATTCGATAGAGCTTCTCATGCTGAATTGAAGGGTGTTATTAAGAGCAGTCGGAACTGTAATCTGGGCGAGTAAGAGCGAGGAGAACATCGAGCGTTGTTGGACTAAATTGCACGCGCAGGCGTGTTCGGAGCGCGGTAACTCTGTCAGCTTCCAATCTTTCTAGCTGGAATGTGTGGATTCCGTAGGCAGTAATATGCTCTAGTAAAACGCCAAAGCACAGCAAATTATCTTACGAATTGGTAAGGTTACGGCGGTGCGAAAATGCAGGTTGGGCATGTGTGACACGATTTTTTCAGATTTCGGTCGACCGCTGCGCGTGCACGAGGCGAGCTAACGGCATATAAACCCGCGGACGAGTAAAGCACCGAAGGCACTTTACGATGACGTGCTCGCAGCTCTCTAGATGCTTAAACTGCTTTAGCACAATCTGCCATTTTGGAGCGGCAGACTGCAGCGGTGAAGCTTCTTCCGCCCTTACTCGCCCATGTTCGAGTTTTCGAGCCCCAGCCAGGGCATCATTCTGTTCAGCTCGAAAAGCCCTATCGAACAGTATCAATGCGGATCAATTTTGAAAGCATCGATTTTTTGACAGTTTCTCATCGAAGACGGCCGCGCCAGACGGACGATGACGTCATCGAAAATCGATGTTTCCGAAATTGGTCGAGTTTGATACCGTTTCATAGAGCTTTTCGTGCTGAATTGAACGGTGTTACTATGAGTCGCGAGAACTGTTATCTGGGCGAGCAACAGCACGAAGAACATAGACTGTTGTTGTGCTAAATTGGACGCACGGGCATTTTCTGAGCGCAATAACTCCGCCACATTTGAATCTTTCCGGCTGCGACTTGTGGGTTTTGTAAGCAGTAGAATGTTAAAGAAGTGAATTCGTAATCAGCGCCCCAAATAACCCCTAAACGATTTTAGACGAAGATTGGGCAAGAAAATTTGGCCAATTTCGAAATCGTCGACTTTCGATGACGTCACCGTCCGGGCAGGCTCTGCGAAGAGCGCCCTCGTCCCCGAGGGAAATTGTCAAAAAATCAATTTTCCCGGAAATGATCGACATTGACACTGTTCGATAGGGCTTTTCGAGCTGAACAGAATGGTACCCTGGCTGGGGCTCGAAATCTCGCACATGGGCGAGTAAAAGCGGAAGAATCTTCGTCGCTGCCCTCCGTCCAAAATGGGAGCTGGGACTAATGCAGGTTAGAGAGATGAGGAGCTATGGGCACTTCATCGTAAAGCAGCTTAACTGCTTTGATAGCCTATGCATTCGTAGGCCATTAGCTGATCGTGCATACCCACAGTGGTCGACTGAAATCGGAAAAAATCGTGTCACACAAGGTTTACCTGCATTTTCGCACCGCTGTAACTTTGTACAATCATAAGCT
>OX377204.1:58294648-58373901 GCA_947396885.1 Heligmosomoides polygyrus polygyrus | reverse complement strand
CGTTCATCTAGGTAAGATTCAAACCAAACCAGAAGTTTACCACAAATGCCTATAGAGCTAAGCTTACCAATTAATTTACTATGACAGACTTTACCAAAAGCCTTGGAGAAGTTAAAAAATATGACATCAACCGAATTACCACTGTTGATTGCATTAACCCAATCATGAAAAGAATTCAGAATATTCTTTAAAGAAGAAGCTAGTGCAGAAAACCGTGCTGTTCGTCTGGAATAATAGAGACTCTATTGAACTATGCAGTTGCAATTGTACCATGAGCCAACCAGGAGTGAACATTAAAAATGCAAAAGTCCGACAAGGCGCTGGAACCGAGCATCTAACTCTGCAATTATGGACAACCGCCACTTCCGCTGAGCCACGACCTGCTTCTACCGGTATCTTTCACCACTTACCTTATCCCCACGTAGGACGCGCACAAACGGGTTAGGTGCGTGCTGACAGTGCAGCCCAATACTGGACTTTCAGGGGCCTCAAACTCCATGGGGTTTAAGAACTTTGCAAAAATGAAACCTACCTTCCTACTACTTCAAGGGTGGGGTTCTCGTGGTGGTATTCAGGTTCTCGTGGTGGTATTCACTTTCGCCATTCAGACATACGCCTTAGGCCTCTGTTATACTCCCGCGGGAGCATCCGCGGAACGTCCGCGGACCAATGGTGCACGGCGGAGGCGGGCGTGGCGAGGCGCTGCGATTGGCCTGGTGAGAGTCTCGGCGCGATTTCCGCCCTTCCGCGGATGCTTCCGCGGGAGTATAACTCAGGCCTTACAGGATACTATCTCAACGGTAGGTCGGAACGGCGCAAATGTTGTATATGGGCAGAACCGCCTCTCTCTGTGTAGTAACAAACTGCAGGTATCTCGACCCCAATACAGCTCTGCGCAGAGTTAGGGGCGACGGAAGTCGCGGGTTGGCGCCCTGTTGATTCACTGCTCCACAGCTGACGGGCGCGCGCGGATGAGGGCTCGTATCGCGGGTAAGCGCAGTGCATAGGTGGCGTAGTAGGGAAGAGCTCGGGCTCGTAAACGCGGGGTCGGGGGTTTGGAACCCCCGGACTGCGTTCGTTTTGCACTTTTGCAAAATCCATGTTTATCATATAGGTAATCCACCTAGGGGTATTACAGAGTGTTATAGAGCATGTTTAGATATAACATATGCTTCAAACTACAGATTAGCTAAAATGTTCACTTCTGTGTGTCACTTATTTTAAGCCTATTTTGTGTGAAGCAATAGTTATGTAACGATAGATATTTTGTGGCACTAGTAAAAAGTTCCGACTCCACCGACAAGACTACTTCGGTCAAAAAAAATTTTTCGCTGAAACTTTGTTTAGGGGGTTTATTTGGGTGGTGATCACGAATCTGACATTCGTTTTTCACGATTCGGTCGGAATCCACCATACTGTTAACAAGGGTGGTCCAGGCAGGGTCACCGATTTCGTTGAAACTTTGTCTAGGGGGGTTATTTGGGGTGCTGATCACGAATCTGACATCCGTTTTCCACGATTCGGCTGAATAATATAGATACAGGAAGGCACAGGATTACATTCTTAAAGTTTCTGCCGATGACGGCAGGTAGAGGCAGAATCGTGAAAAACGAATGTGAGAGTGATCAGCACCCCAAATAACCCCCCTAGACGAAGTTTCAGCGAAATCGGTGACCCTGCCTGAACCACCCTTGTTAACAGTATGGGTGGCCTCCGACCGAATCGTGAAAAACGGATGTCAGATTCGTGATCAGCATCCCAAATAACCCCCTAGACGAAGTTTCAGCGAAATCGGTGGCCCTGCCTGGACCACCCTTGTTAACGGTATGGGTGGATTCCGACCGCATCGTGAAAACGAATGTCAGATTCGTGATCACCACCCCAAATAACCCCCCTAGACAAAGTTTCAGCGAAACTTTTTTTTTGACCGAAGTCTTGTCGGTGGAGTCGGAACTTTTTACTAGTGCCACAAAATATCTATCGTTACATAACTATAGCTTCACACAAAATAGGCTTCGAACAAGTGACACACAGAAGTGAACATTTTAGCTAATCTGTAGTTTGAAGCATATGTTATATCTAAACATGCTCTATAACACACTATAATACCCCTAGGTGGATTACCTATATAATAAACATGGATTTTGCAAAAGTGCAAAACGAACGCAGTCCGCGGGATCCAAACCCCCGACCCCGCGTTTACGAGCCCAAGTTCTTCCCTACTACGCCACCTGTGCACTACGCTTACACGCGATACGGGCCCTCATCCCGCGCGCGCCCGTCAGCTGTGGAGCAGTGAATCAACAGGGCGCCAACCCGCGACTTCCGTCGCCCCCTAACTCTGCGCAGAGCTGTATTGGGGTCGAGATACCTGCAGTTTGTTACTTCTCAGGGAGAGGCGGTTCTGCCCATATACAACACTTGCGCCGTTCCGACCTACCGTTGAGATAGTATCCTGGTAAGTGCAACAACAACCGCGCCGTACCAGCCACCCGTCCGGACCACCAGTGTAGGCGCCCGCAAACACAGGGGGGGGGGGTATAAAACCGCCCCCCGAGAGATAGGAGGTTGTCCGGGGTTGTCTGTGGACGTTATGTAGCTGCTATATCTTTATCCATATACATCGTTGTTTATGTTATAAACCTATTATTATTACTGTGTTCTGTCATGTATTAATAAACCGAAGGAGAGAGGGGGATAATATTAGTGATAACCGCGCGGCCTCGGGTCCGCTACACTCTAGAATAAATCCTAGGGCCCGCGGATATTATACTTTTCCTTGTTAGGCGGTTATTTCATCCAAGCCTACACCTTCTCTTCCATTTCACCACTTATAGCAGTTAGCAAGTACGAAGGAAAAGAGAAAATGAATACGAAAATGCAAGGAAAGGTTTAGTGGAATTAAGACTCAAAGAACTTCCTCATAAACACGCAGAACTTGTCCAAGAAAGGGAGGAAGTCTCACCAGTGACGGTTTTCCATTTGTCTTTGACCCCGATGGATGAAAATTTTGCTTAGCCGGAGAGAGACCTGGAAGATTAACCTTGGATAGGGGTGCTCGTGGCAGTCGACGCCTCCTCCATCTGTGCTATCACGCGCTCGGAGTAAAATACACTCCCGCTTTCAGAGATTAAAATATATGAGAGATATGTCTCAAGAAAACCACTCTGAGCATGAAATTGGGCGTGGGCATCAATTACTACGACCTTAGTACCACTTTTTAACTGGCTTTTTTGATGTTTGCTAGGAACACATTCCTTTTCAACCCGCAAGCCCTTGAGGACTAAGCAGACCGTGAGTAATTACAGAGGTTCAATTTTATGGCTCAGAATAGATAGAACCTTATGGCTCAGAATACACACAACATAGCTCAACACCAAGAAAAGATGGTGAATTAGAGCAGGAAATCCATTTTCATGCATCGCTGGGTCACGTTTAGCACGTCTATATCCCAAACACGGTCAATACAGATCGTTTTCTGCTCTTCTCCTAGTTCTCCATCTCAGCTGTTCGACACCAGCGCGCTCCATCGCTAAATAAGCGCGCCGTTCCGCCTCTCCCCCTACTCAATGCTTGGTGAAGATTTCCCGGGGCAGTCGTTCGGTACACTGTGGTGCCCGCTGCCCACTTCCCGCCCCGCCCTATTTGGACAAGTTTGCTGCGCGCGAAACCGTCGTTAATTAGCGTTACGTCGTCCAAAAACCTAACAGCTGATAGGAGGCGATTGGGAAGCGCATCTCGGGGAACTCTGAAGTCATTTTCCAGTCGGCTCGGTTATGGAGGCAATTGAGGAAAGGAGAACGTTGCTCTTTTCTCTGGATTCTTTCAATTTTTGCCACAATTCCTTAAATTTTTGCCTGAACTAGAGGCTATAGGTGATTCCCGTCATGAGTTCTACATTGAGGGCTTATCCGTAACTGTGCGCGAAACCGGCTGACCGTCCTCTCTTTCCAAGGATCAGACAATTCTCTCTTTGTATTGAAGAACTTTCCGGTGGATGGTCGCGTTGTTGTCATAACATATCTCGCTAAGATGTTGCTGTACTTGTCGGAAAATGCAGACGACGCCTTAGTACTGAGAAATGTGGCGGGACCTGAAGAAAGCCTTGGCGCTGCAGCTGAAAACTCCTTTACTCCTTTACTCTTTCACTCTTTTACTGCAAATATTGTGAGCATGATTCCGACTCTTGTCTCAAGAACGAAATCAGTTCAGGATAGAGCAGCAGGGACAAGGGGAGTGATTAGAAATGCGATGCCTCCATGTGAAGGCAGGGACCGGGACATCTTGTCCTCGGCGCGCCCCTCGCCCCCCCCCCCCCCCTTCTGAGGGCGGTGTATCCAACCGTTGCCGGAGAACTGGTCCATGGGCAAGGTGCCAACGCGGCGCGCGGGTTTTCTGCCGCCATGTCTCGCGCCCTCTCGCGCCTCACATGCATCCTGCTCGTGTCTTTAGCGTCTGCCGCTTCTCACATCGAACATGTACCTCGACTTCTGGCTAACCGATAGGCCTCTCACTCATGAGCGCACTGCCTACAACTCTCCCGTTGAGGCCACGTGCGTGCAAGTTGGGTGCGGGACTACCAGCAGTAGAGGTGATTCAAAGACGGAATGAGTACAGTCAAACAGCGACAACAGCTGAGAGACCGGGGCGACCAATAATAGATCCAATAAGTAGTGGACCGATTGATCAAATGGGCATAAACACCTGTAACAAACATTGAGGACATTGATGTAGCTGCAGATCTTCAGAGCCCCATTACACCTCTGTTGAGGCTACAGTGAGAGTAATTGAATGGGAAACTAGTGCGTAGCTTTAACACAGTGTCACAGGCACTTCAGACCTTGCAGTTACATGCTACAAAACGACCAAGCAGGATGAAATTGCTAATCCAAGCAGCGTTTTGGAATCAACCCTGCTATCTCACCACATCCCTACGAGACGGGTGTGAGGTCAGTCAAGTCCAGCTGATTGCTAAATCATAGCGCACACCATCTTATAGTATTAGGATTAGGCATAAAATTTCGTCAAGGTGAAGTTGCACCACCGCACATCAGGACTGATGAGCAACAACGACAAGTGGAAGTGCTCACCGAGCTCTGGAGGTTCCACCAATTTCTGAGAATCGCAGGGCGACCGCCTACTACAAGAGAATGCAAGGACTACCTCGACGTGCTTGCCGCTAGCTTAGCACGAGTAATATTTGTTTTGTTTTTATTTTCCTGCTCATGGTATTATCGGTAGTACCATTTTGACGTTGAAGATAAACTTTACGGGGTGAGCGGGTCACTGCATACATCAAATTAGGGAGAGCCAAGCGCATACCGCACGCAAACCTCGGGCTAAATCACTTCAGTTCCCCTTTCTCTTTTGCGTATCAATAAAACAGTTGTAGCACAACCAATACTCGTTAAATTGTCGACTCGTTGCGACACCAACACCCCCTACGGTTCCGACCGTCTTCACGTTCTATTCACGTGAGTCTGCTGTTCGAGGAGACGGCGGATGACGGGGCGCTCGCAAGGAGACAAGACGCAGAGGCCCACTCTTCCTATCTGACTCACGCCGCACGCGCGTGGCGGAATGAGTCATGGACCAGTTCTCATGTAATCGTATCCAACGACTCTCCGCCAGATTTCCCCACTTCGGGGAGGGCGTGGCCTTACACCGAACGAGGGCTGGGCGAGGCGAGCATACCGGGGAGACGCGCCGGGGCACCCCATCCCCCATCGGGGGTGGCTTGGGGTAGACGAGCATGCGGCCCCAGATAGCGGAACACCCGGACGCTAGGGCACCTCCTACCGAGTCTGGCCGGTGCACTTCATTAGCACTCATCTCTCAGCGTCGCCGGTGAACTGGTCCGCCTGGCAGGGTGCCGAGGCGGCGCGCGGTTTTTCGTCGCGTCGTCACCGCCAACCTCCGCGTGCATGCCACGTGAGTCGGCAAGCCCCTCCACTGTTGCAAGGGCTAATTTCGCCAAGGCAAGCCGAACTTAGCAGGTAGGTATAATGTGACGCTGTCTGAAGTCCGTGTCCAGACTCAGATGTCGTTGTTCAAGCGCCGCGTATTACTACCCTTCCTTAGGTTATACCGAAGCTTCCAGAGGCCAGATTCATCAACGATGCCACCGGTATCGTCTTACCCCGGATTGACTATACTCGCCTACGTAGTATGTGATACAGAGAGATATAGAGATACACACAGGACAACCGATATATCGTTACCGGCCGCTAAGCGGTTGATGAATCTGGCCCCAGGTGGTAAAAGAAAGACTAGCATGGGCGGAGAATTAACACAAAGGCGATCTGGTGCTGAAAAGGTAGATTGGAGTGGAATGGGTGTAAAGAATGTGAGATATGTAAGGGTGGATTAAGGGATAAAAGGATAGGATTCGTTCCGATCTTCACTGCGCCTTGCCTGACACAACAGCCGTGATGTGTATAGCGCGATATCGTAGGGAATACAACGGCGGCCCAAGGTCAAGCGGGTTAGACATTGCCGATAAGCTCCATCTGTTATCGGACCACCCGCGCGAGGCCGGATAGGAAAACACCGCCCACGGAACAGGACAGGAGACACTACACCACCGCCCTGGCCACTTGGTCTTCCTGATTTCTCTTCTTGGGTTCCTTTGACTTGGGGTTCGGCCCTTCCTTTTCCTATTCCCCGTCTATGTCGCATTCTGCATAATTAATAAACTGTATATTACACATCTGTTTTGTTATATAATTGAAAGATAAAGTAAATTGATAGGGACGGGAAAGGCTTATATCCGGCTCCCTCAGGTGCCGCTACACACAACCTTGGTATACTAAACCCTGAGGGAACGAGGATATAACAGGAGTCTCATGAATGGTATTTAGTCTGTATTCAGGCTCCGTTGAAGAGCTTCGCTTCACTTATAAGCAAGCTGACCGAAGTCCATGGTTGGAATCTAGTCTGATAAGACACTATGACTTGGATAGTATTATGGTGAAAATGGAAATGGCTCGCATTCATAGGGAACGGAGTATGGCTTGTTCTTGTATGCCATAGCCAATGCTCTTCCACTCTTCCTCAACGTCTTTACTGACAGAAAGCACGAGCTTTCTAGGCTCCTGAATGTACTACACCCATCCGCAGGCCCCTCGGGCTTTGATTACCCCGTTGTCGTACTTGGAGCAGCAGTTCCAAACGAAGATTTCCCGCAATACACCGAAATTTTCACTGTACAGCCATAACCCTGTTCACCTGCTATTCAAGTGACTGGCCGCAAGGCGCTCGACGGCCGTTCGCAAGGAAGCTGGGACGCAGCGGCGGTTAGCGCTCGCCCCGCGCTCACTCTGCCCATCTGACTCGCACCGCTCGCGCGTGCCGCAATTTTTCGGGGAGCAGTTCACGTGTAATCATTTCTCGGAGGACGGGTGTCTCGGCAGCGCGACAGGAGGTACACCCACCCTGTTGGGGGCGTGGCCTCAGAAGGTACACCGCTGTTCCGCGGACCGGAAACTTTGTTGAGTGTCAAAGATTTCGTAAGGCAGCCGCTAGATCTTGGTGAAGCCTAGGGGGTTGGGGTGAGTGAGCAAGGGGGATGAGAGAAAGATTGCACGCCTCCCAGCAGGGGGCGGGTGTACCTTCTGACCATCCCACGGGTGTCTCGGTCATCGGTGAGATGAGATTTCCACCATTTCCGGCACAACTTGGGCGGAGATTATCGCGTATAGTCAGTGGCATGTTAGACAACAACAAGAACTGCCACTACGTGGAGCGGATGCGCTTTGCGTTGCGTTCGGCTAGGGAGCCGTCATGTACTGGGTAGAACATAACAGTAGTAGATTGGCTGTTTATACTTACAAGCAACGTCTCGTGCAACAGGAAGGCCAATTATATCGCTTGCTTTACCTGCAGGATTGGGATTCTACGCCTTTTATTCCAGAACTCATGTCTTCAAAGAGATTCATCTTCAAAGATCAACTAAGACAAAGTACTCTTGAGCGTGAGGAACTGTTCCCCCTGCCTTTAGTGAGCGTACACACGCACGAATGCACTGCTTAAGGAAGACGAACAATAAGAGAGCTCTGAGGATGGACCGCTTCTACACACGCAATACTTGGAATCATCATATCTATTCCCGTAAAAGGTGCCAGCTTCGACACATCTCGGTTGTGAATTACAGGAGGTCCTACTCTTTCGGAACACCCTCTTCTCTCTGTAGTTCGGCCTCTTTCCACTGCAAGTCTCCGCAACTGTCGGAGGGCCACTCTGAGAGCTGGGGGAGACAACCGCTGGACGATCCGCCCCTTTTTCTGCAAAACATCGCTAGGCTCCATCCTCTCCTTCTCCTGAACGTTCCCGCGCAGTCGCACGTTCCGCTGTTCTTGATCCTGACCCGTCGCCACCTCCTCTTATCGAGGGCGCCGTCTCGCAATGCGCTGACCTCGGCACATTTCTTTTGATGGCGTCCTTCCACCTTTCCATTTGCGACTAAATAGCGAAGGGTTGCGACGATTTATTCGCCAAGGATTGGACGAGTTTGCTCACAGTACTCCGGCGGTCGGCGGATTACATGAGCTCTTCTTCTCTGTCACCCATCTTAGCTGGTGAACGAGGTTGCCATACGAATATTTCTTCCATGCATTCGTAGTGTAAATGTCGGTTAAAGTTGGAGAACAAGGATGATATAGTAATAACCTTTAGAAGAGTAGCAGACGGAATTATTGCTCAGTTAAGTAGCACTGAGCAATAATTCTATCACAGCAGAAGGATGAGCGACCACAACAGCAACTGCTGGGAAATCAAGGAGCAAATAGTTGATGTTGACTGTGTAGGCACCTTATTAACGCTACATATTCAATCGCGCAAGGGCCTGTTCTCATTCGTCTGCTGAGTTTCCAGCATCACTGAGAAATGGTTCAAGTTTTGGAACGCAGACACCACTTTAAACGTCAAGGACTCTGAACAGTGTAAGCAGTACTTCACTAAAGTGGGGCAGCCCGATTGCAAAGGACATGAGTTAAATTCCAAGTAGAAATCAGTCCGGAGTGATGAAAAGTTTACTTCTCGGTGCTTTGAGCACCTAGATACCTTAAGTGCCAGGAAGAGAATGCCTTTAGCAGACAGTGAGTTCATCGGATTGAAAGAAAACAGTGGGCATTCTCTCGCAACTGCTAACAGTGATAATTACATCGTGATCATTCCGAACGCCGAACTAGGGTGCAGTCCAACTTATGCACTGTCATGAATAAGTTGTAGATGCTCGAAACTGCGTATTGGTTTGGACAAGGTAGGCTGTCGTGTGGTCCCGTAACGTTCGCCTGAATACTACGGAAAGCTCGTCCAATTCCAGATGGGCAGTTCCTCGTTACCTTTGGCAATGTAGTCGCGAGTACCTTTTCCTTAATGCTCTCAACCTTATGAAGTGATTCCCTGATCTTCTGAGGATGTGTCTCTACCACCTATGGCGCTGCTCCTTCATATTCAGCTATTTTGGAGCTGTTTTCACGGATCTCCCTCGATAGAGAGCCTTCGGGCTCTCTTGTTAAGAGGGATCTCGGGCCGCTTGTCGCAGGGCCACGTGGCGCCTCCCCGGGTGGTGGATAGGGGAATTAAACGCGAACCAAATGCGACCGTGTACTGCCCAGAGACGCAGGTGGGATGCAGGGGATGGACTCCTTGCTCCTGCTGTGTCGGGTCGATGCGTTCCCTGTGCGTGAGAGCGGCATGTTCGTGCACAGTGTGCGTGGATGTGTCCGTGACTGTGCGGATTGTAACTGTGTCGGCTCGGCCATAAGCTTGCACTCGGTAGACTGGGAGTACATGTAAGGCGATTCGAGGCCGACTTAAGTCTCGCCCCGTCCCTTCGGGCAGTCTGACTGGCTGCCCGGAGTACCCCGCCCGCACGACAGAGCCTGACTAGCTACCCGTGTTGTATTCCAGTCAAACACAGCAGCACTAAAGGGCCTCATTCCCCTCACCCCGAAAGAGCCCCCATTTCTGCAGCGATGGGAAGGACGAGTACGGAGAGGCTGCTAAAATCTCAGGGCCTAACCAGGCTGCGCAAACTGAGAAGGACTAGGATGACGATCTGTACTTACAACGCCCGCACGCTTGCGTCGGAAGCATCCGTCGAGGACCTGATGATGCAAGCCAGGAAGATCAAGTACGACGTCATCGGACTGACCGAGACGAGAAGACTCCACCCCCTACACCCCGCCTACGACTCCGGAGAAGAACTGTTCCTCGGAACATGCAACAGCAGGGGAGTAGGCGGCGTTGGTGTCCTCGTCAACACGCACTTGGCCATGAACATCGATTCGTACGAGTCTCTGACAAGCCGAATCGGACGTCTGCGACTGAAGCGATGTGGCTCCGTGCCAGCCTTGACTGTGTTCGTCGCGTATGCCCCAACATCCGACTACGACGACGAAGACGTCGAGGCCTTCTACGTGGAGCTGGAGAAGTTCTATAAGGAAGATCACACGTTCTACAAGGTGATCGTCGGCGACTTCAACGCCTAGATCGGGCCACGAAGTTCGCCGGAAGAACTTCACATCGGAACCCACGGTTTGGAGTGGAACGAGCAAGGTAAAAGGCTGTCTGAGTTTATCATGTCGACCAAGACCATCCATGGAAACTCGCAGTTCCAGAAGCCTCCCTCCCTACGATGGACCTGGGAATCCCCGGTGGCCAGTTCCACAACGAGATCAACCACATCATCTTCAATCGCAAGTATTGCCTGACCGATGTCTCCGTTGTTCCCAAGTTCTACACGGGATCGGACCACCGCCTCCTTCGCGCGAGGTTCCGCTTTTCGCGTCAAGGAGAGAAGGCCGCGAAGTTCAAGAAGAGGAATCCCAGAACGACTATCAACTGGGATCTCTACACCTCTCTTGTCGGCCCTTGGGAAGATGCCGTCATGGACAACGTCGACGAGGAATACGATCGCTTCGTGCACCATCTCCTCAATAGTGCTAAGGGAGCCGAGAGCTTGAAGACCACCAAGAGATGCTTATCTCCGGCAACTCTCAAGCTTATACGCCAGCGTGGAGCAGCACGAGCGTCAGTCAATTACCAACTGACGTCCGAGCTTGCAAAGCTATGCAGAGCGGCGATGAAGGAAGATCTCAAAGAGAGAAGGGCGGAAGTGTTGGCTGATGCAGCCGAGGCAGGGCTGAGCATCCGCAATGCCCGCCGGAACTTCGCCAACTTCAAGACCAAGATGACCGCTCTCCGACGTCCTGACGGAACCATCACCTCTTCCAGAAGGACCATGGAGAAAGTCATCCACGACTTCTACTCCGATCTCTTCGATAGCCACGTCCACCTGCCCCATGCCATCTTCCGCAGGATGGATACGTTGTCCCCTCTGTTCTCTCTTCCGAAATCCGACACGCCATCTCGTCGGTGAAGAAACGTACAGCACCCGGTTCTGACAGGATCATAGCTGAACACCTGAAGAACCTCCCGCCAGCGCTCATCAACACCTTGGCGCGGCTCTTCACACGCTACCTGTCCGAATGCAAGGTTCCATCTCAGTGGAAGACCAGCAAGACCGTTTTGCTGTACAAGAAGGGAGATGTGCACGACATTGGCAACTATCGCCCGATCTGCCTGTTGTCCGTAATCTACAAGCTGTTCACTCGAGTCATCCTGAATAGGATTAGTAGAACGCTGGACGAAGGACAGCCATGCGAACAAGCAGGATTTCGGAGAGGATTCAGCACGATCGACCACATACACACCATTATGAAGCTCATCGAAGTGTCGCGAGAGTACAAGCTGCCGCTGTGCCTTACGTTCATCGACCTGAAGAAGGCATTCGACTCCGTCGAGACTGAAGCGGTCATGGAAGCTCTGCTCACCCAGGGCGTTCCTACTCAGTACATCAGGGTCCTTCGAGAGCTGTACAGTGGATTCAAGACCAAGATCTCACCATTCTACAACGACGTCGTCATTGACGTGAAGAGAGGGGTTCGACAAGGTGATACCATATCCCTGAAGCTCTTCAGCGCCACCCTCGAAAACGTCATGCGCGAACTAGAATGGGAAGACATGGGAGTGAAGGTCGACGGCCGGCAACTGCACCATCTTCGCTTCGCTGACGACATCGTGCTCATAACACCGAGCATCAGTCAGGCGGAACGAATGCTGGCCGACTTCGATCGTTATTTGGAAGCGTTGGACTGCAGCTGAATCTTACGAAGACGATGTTCATGAAGAACGGATGGGTTTCTGATGCCCCATTCTCGCTCAACGGAACGAACATCTCCGAATGCTCCCGCTATGTGTACCTGGCTCGCGAAGTCAACATGCCAACGACCTAGCACCAGAGCTGAGCAGATGGAAAAGAGCGGCTTGGGGAGCTTTCAAGAGCGTCGAAGAAGTCGCGAAGAAGACGAAGAACGTCCGACTCCGTGCCCACCTATTCGACTCCACTGTTCTTCCTGCCCTAACATACGCCTCAGAGACCTGGGCTATACGAAAGCAGGATGAACACGCGATCAGCGTCGCGCAGCGTGGAATCGAGAGGACGATGCTCGGAGTGACACGACTCACGCAAGTGAGAGAAGGCCTCCGGAGTTCCGAGCTTCGCCGACGTTCGAAGGATCAGAGACGCTGTCGCGTGGGCCAAGTTGTCGAAAATTAGGTGGGCCGGCCACGTAATGCGCTTCACAGACACCCGCTGGACGAGAGTCGTCACAGATTGGATTCCGCGGGATGTCAAAAGAACACCAGGACGCCCACCAACGCGTTGGTCGGATTTCTTCGTGAAAGCCCTGAACGACCGATATGACGCTCTTCGTGTCCCTCGAGCGAGGAGGATCCATTGGACCACTCCTAGCACGCGACAGGGACGATGGAGACGCTGCTCGCGCTCGCTCGAGCAAGTCGATGATCAACGGCACGACAGGTGATACAGGTGATACCCTAATATTCTCATTTTACACCATGTCCCGACGGGTGCATCCACATGCCCATCTGAGCATCCTCATTTCCGATGAGCGCAGCTGCCGTTCCAGCGCTCTACCCAAGGCCCAGCACTTACTACCGTAGAGGAGAGCAGGCCTCACTACTGTTCTATACGGCTTGCCTTTCAGCGTCCATGGAGCACCCAAGGTGGCAGATAAGTCCTGTGGACTCTCTCTCTATTTGAGCCATGCTTCATTTATCCGCCCTCTAACGCCTGGTCCACATTTCCTTCCTCGGATAGGTCACCTCCGATGTAGCGGAATTCTCTCGATCGCCTCCCCTTGGCACTGTCAACGAGAAGCCCGAGTCACGCGATGGTGAGCGGTATTTGTACCAACTTGCTACGAATCGCCATCCCGAAGAGTTCCTGAAGAGCTCATAGAGTGGGTGCGAATTCTCTAGTCTTGTTCAGTTCAGTCGATTTCAAGCTGCAGCTTTAACCTCGACGGAGTTTCCCATCTCTACGGCCCCGCTTATACTTCGACGCCGAGCGACGCGACACCACATATAGTGGCCATATTGATTGAGCGACGCGATCGATCAATTTCGCTACTTTACATGCCGTCGCGTCGCTCGGCGTCGAAGTATAAACGGAGCCTACCAGGGCACACCAGGGTTCTGCACTTCCCCGCTTCTCTGTTGTCCTTAAGGATGCCATCACACCAGATCTTCAGAAGCCCGTCCCTTGGACGTTGCTTTATTCTGATAACGTAATGCTCGCTAGCGAAGAAAAGGTGAACTCGAACGAGAGGTGCAAGCTCGGTGTTATCGCCTGGTGCGGTATGGACTCAAATTGAACGTGAAGAAGACCGAATATCTAACGCCCAACGTTACCTAGTCTGGCTCCATCAACGTTAAGGGCGTCGAGCTTCCACGCACTGCGGTCTTTAAATACCTGGGATCAGCAGTCGCGTCTGACGTCAAACTGATGGTCGATGTGAATTCACGCGTGAGTGCAGCTTGGTCTAAGTGGCGCTCGTTGACTGGCGTGCTCTGTGACAAGAAGATACCAGAGCGCTTCAAGTCGAAGATCTACAGAGGGGTCGTAATAGCAATGTACGGCGCGGAGTGTTGGCCTGTGACCAGTGAAGTTGAAACGAGCCTCAGCGTCATGGAGACGAAGATGTTACGCTGGACGGCTGGAGTCACGCGCATGGTATCCGAAACGATGTCATTTGGCAGAAGTTCAGTGTCGCGCCGAAGATGAGCGAAGCTGGCTTACGTAATATAATAGTACGGCGAAGTTTTGGAAAAGAGGACATCGGCCACAGGATAGGCCTTAACTATGAAGTAATAGGAAAGCGGCCTAGAGGGCGCCCGAAGTAGCGCTGGTCTGATATGTTACATATAGATAAGGGTTACTGCTGTTCACCCTGATCTAGCGCTGGATCGGGAAAGGCAACGTAATGGCACCAGAACACGGACCCCGCTTCGAGGTGGAACAAATGCTGAAGAAGAAGTTATCAAATAATAAATCTGAATGAATGATGGTACAAAAAAATAAATGAAATTAGGTAATATTTAGTAGTCACGGTTAATTATATGTATATAATAACAAACAGCTGGGAGTATCAACGAATAGTAATAACAGGCGGTAATGAACAATCACCTCATATACATAATAGTTGACAATTGTTCGATATTGTCTGTTATTACTATTTGTTGCTACTCATTCTTTGTTATATATTGTACAGTAGGATTATCCATCCCTACCACTCATTATTAGCTGAAATCCTCCCAATTTAGTGGGCGGCAACCGCAGGAGGTGCGGCGGTCTTGGTCAGCACGTCGGCTCCCTTTTATCTCCGAGCTGACGCTGTCTTGGAGGGACAACTGCACAACTGCAGGAGATGTGGAACTCTTCGTCAGAATATCGGCCCCTTTTATCCTCGTGCTGACGTCGTGCCAGTCTAGTGGAGGCACAATCGCTGAAAGGGTGCAGGTCTTCGCCTGAACATCGGTGCGCGTGCTGGACTAAATAAATAAATAAAATGTCCTTTCCTATAAAATTCAGTCTCCTTCTACAGCGAGTCACCGCGACAGCCGGCGTACCCCAGAGACCCAAGCGACCAGCTCGGAGATAAAAGGGAGCCGTGCTGACCAAGACCACCGCCCCTCCTGCGGTTGCCGCCCACTATACTGGTATGATTTCAGCGAATAATGAATGGTAG
Organism: Heligmosomoides polygyrus polygyrus; assembly: GCA_947396885.1. Lineage (NCBI taxonomy): Eukaryota > Metazoa > Nematoda > Chromadorea > Rhabditida > Heligmosomidae > Heligmosomoides > Heligmosomoides polygyrus. The sequence goes on along the minus strand of OX377204.1, from coordinate 58,358,785 downwards.
TGATGGATAGTCCTACTGTATAATATATAACAAAGAATGAGTAGCAGCAAATAGTAATAACAGACAATAACGAACAATTGTCAACTATTATTTATATGAGGTAATTGTTCATTACCGCCTGTTATTATCATTTTCGTTGATACTTCCAGCTGTTTGTTATTATATTCATATAATTATCCGTGACTTACCTAATTTCATTTATTCTTTTGTACCATCATTCATTATTACGCTTTAGTATTTGATAACTTCTTCTTCAGCATTTGTTCCGCCTCGAAGCGGGGTCCGCTGTTCTGGTGTCATTACGTCGCCTTTTCCGATCCAGCGCTAGATCAGGGTGAACACCAGTAACCCTTAAGTCCATATGTAACATATCAGACCAGCGCTACTTCGCGCGCCCTCTAGGCCGCTTTCCTATTACTTCATAGTTAAGGCCTATCCTGTGGCCGCTGTCTTCTTTTCCAAAACTTCGCCGTACTATTATATTTCGTAAGCGAGCTTCTCTCATCTTGTCAGCTATCGGCGCGACACCGAACTTCTGCCGAATCACATCGTTTCAGATGCGGTCCGTGCGCGTGACTCCAGCCGTCCAGCGTAACATCTTCGTCTCCATGACGCTGAGGCTCGTTTCAACGTCCTTGGTCACAGGCCAACACTCCGCGCCGTAGATTGCTATTAGCCGGACGACTCCTCTGTAGATATTCGACTTAAAGCGCTCTTGTTGCAGAGCACGCCAGTCAACGAGCGCCACTTGGACCAAGCTGCCTCAGGTGGTGACTCACGCGTGAATTCACTTCGACCATCAGTTTGACATCAGACGCGACTGCTGATCCCAGGTACTTAAAGACCGCAGTGCGTGGAAGTTCGACGCCCTTAACCTTGATGGAGCCAGCCTAGGTAACGTTGGGCGGGAGCTATTTGGTCTTCTTCACCCGGACTTCGAATTACGAAGACCGGTGGTGATGATGGCAGTGCCGTGAACGAAGAAGAAGTGCAAAAGACGACCGTCTTGCGTACACCAATAGTGTCATTCGCTAGAACACTGAGTGTTTGAGAGGGAGTGGGAACCTAAACCTTACCTTCCCTTCACGTTGTTACCTTTCTTCGCTTTTCCGTCCTTCTCACCCGTACTTTTCGCATTTTCTAGGCATTTTCGCTTTCTTGCAGACCGAGTAACACAAAATAAAACTGTGTAGAAAATAGGTAGTGTTTCCTCGCTTTTTGAAATACTGCAAACCTCTACGAAGAGCTTTTTCGAGTTACAATTAATATTAATTAAGAGTTAAATTTTCCTTTGAGATTCGAAAATTCCGCGGAAACTTAATTTAAATGCGATTTAACAAAAAAGGCCTTTGCTAAACTCCAATAAAGGAATTTAACGAAAATGCTGATAAAATCGTTAAATTGGTACATAAGGTCAGTTGGGCTGTCTTCCTCACGGTTCGTCTCTTTCTCCCTTTAGCTTCTGAGATGGCTGAAACTTGAAATGATTCTTGGACGGGTAATTCCTCTAACTCCTCTTGTCTTTTCTAGGTTCTGAAGAAGGCGGTTAGCCGAAACGTAAGACGAATAACTGTTCGTTATCAATCTTGGCACGACAGCTCGACGACTACCTTCCATACTAATCTGGATGGTCCCGATGGATAACGACATTATGGAGAGACCTGCGAGGAGAAGCCCGAAGCAACTTTGGAGGCGGTTCATTACAGACACGGGCGGGCTTCTGTAACTGCGGAAAGCTGAAGCTTAGTCTTCCGGAAGACGGCAGACACATGTTCTGCAGCAGAAGAACGCTGCAGTCCATGTATCTAGCTCGACCAAAGATTGGCTCTACCGTCACAACATTCAAGTAACGGACCGGTCGGCCTGCTCTCGTGGCAGCAGGAGAATATGAGGGACATCGTGGTTCGACGACTTTACGTAAATAACCGACAGTTCAGGTGTAGCGCAGTCGGAGGCGTCGGCTGTCGCGTGCACCCGATACCAGGTTCCTAGTTCGGATTTCCCGCCCAGGCCAACCAACCCTTCCATCCCTCCGGGGTCGGTGAAATGGTACCAGACTTGCACGGGAAGAATAAAGCGCTAACTTGTTCATCGGCTGGCCACCGCAAGTCATTGCATGGCCAAATACGCATTCAAGTCGCTTCCACGACTTCCCGTAGAAGTAGAATGCGTGGCGCATTCCAAAATGGATTGAGAAACGCCGTCATTTATCCTTTTTATTAAACGACGGTTCAATGTCGTGGTGGCGATTTTGACTACAAGGGACACCAGCGTCGACAAAATCGCCCAGAACCGTGTCAATAGCATGGGTGATACGATGTACGATGTTATAAGAAGCAATAGTGGTCCGATCAACACTTTAATTTAATAAAAACCTTGTTTCTCACGGTGAATACATTCATTTGAAACACCAATTTTCAACAATTTTTTTTTTCAAAAAAGTCTGATTCTCGTGTGAGACGAAAACAATTTCGAACGTGAGTGCTTACCTATTTTCGACTACGAGGAATCTAGTGGAGCTAGTGCGGGCCTGTAGAAATAAACGTGAAACGAGGAGATATGGGAAACTTGGTATGGATACATACTTTTGAAACACACTGTATATATAGATCATACTACATCTCAGAGGAAGACCAGCAGGACCGCCTTGCTGTACAAGAAAGGAGACATGCACGACATTGGCAACTATCGTCCGATCTCTCTGCTGTCCGTATTCTACAAGCTGCTCACTCGAGCTTCTGTTGCTGTTCTGCTGCACCTCAATAGGATAGCAGAACGCTGGACGAAGGACCGCCATACGAACAGGCAGAATTTCGGAGAGAATTCAGCAGACCACATACACACCATTACCTGCCGCTGTGGTGTGCCTTACAATCATCGACCTGAAGAAGGCATTCGACTCTATCAAAACTGAAGTGGCCATCGAAGCCCTGTTCACTCAGGATGTTCCTACTCACCATCAGTACATCAGAGTCTTTAGAGAGCTGTACAGTGGATTCACACCTAGATTTCAACATTCAACAGCGACTTCGTCATCGACGTGAAGAGATGGGTTCGGCAGAGGGATACCATATCCCCGAAGCTCCTCAGCGCCACGCTTGAAAACGTCATGCGCGAACTAGAATGGGAAGACATGGGAGTGAAGGTCGACGGCCGGCAGCTGCACCATCTGCGCTTCGCTGACGACATTGTGCTCACCGAGCATCAGTCAGGCGGAGCGAATGCTGGCCGACTTCGATCGTGTATATGGGAACGTTGACCTGCAGCTGAATCTTGCGAAGACGATGTTCATGAGGAACGAACAAGTTTCTGATGTGTTGAGAGTGAGTTGCTGCAGAAAGAGCTAAGTGTGTGACGCGAGAGATCATGGGTCAAACCATGTGTGGTGGTGCGCGCCTTGGCGCGGGAAAAGGGGGAACGCCTCCGAGAAGAGCGAGAGAGTGGTCACTTTTGGTTCCAGATCTTTCTAGGAGCGAGGACTGGCTGTCTCCGTCGCGGCTGCGTCGTCGCCGTCTCTATTACTTTTTCTAAGTCTTTCTGTTCGTGTTCTGTACTTGGCGCTTTAATAAACCGTTTCTATCTATATCGTCTATAGCCACGTCCCACTACTCGCTAGTGCTTGGTCCTTGGGTTGGCCGTCGAATCTAACTTGGGGGCCAATCCGGTGACCCAAGTGATCACAGCGTGGCTGAAGGTGAGGTAGAGAGAAAAACGGTTACTCGTGTGCTCTCGATATTGATCAAGACGAGGTTTCGGCTGTCGGTGTGCCGTAGTCTGTGCTAACTCGAGGTGGTTCTGTGGGTCCGGAGTAGGGTTGGAAAGGTAGAACCCCTACTGAAGTTGTGCTGTTAGAGACAAACTTTCGGTGGAAGCACAGAACCATGGAGGTAGCGCCGGGCCAGGAGGTGGCCCCGAATGGTCATGTTGAGGAAGGCCTGGAAGAACGGTCTGAATCGATAGCTGTTGCAGAGTCGCGCGGGACGCGCTCCGTTACTAACATGTCAAAGGACGCCGACATGCTCGATGTGGACCTGGAGGAGGAATTCCGGAAGCTATGTGGAGGACACCCCGAACCCGAGATACTCCAGGTATGCAATCGGCTGGAGAGGGCCATTAAGGATATGGAGGTGCGGGTAATAGCCGAAGTAGCTAGAGCGATACGGGTTGGGCACCCGAGCCGAGCTGCAGTGGAGCAGGTAGGAAGGAAGGCTGCTGAAGAGGCAATAGGTGTGTTACGTTCCTTGCGAAACAAGTGTAGAGAAAGCGCGGTAATACAGCGATGGGTGGAAGTAGTACTCCAAAGCCTAGAAAGTGAGAGTCGAATAGAAGGTGTGGAGACGTTGACAGGTCTTCTAGAGATGCGGGACGAGATGAGAAGACTGAGTGAGACGTACGGGGTAGCAGTCGGAATTTTTTTTTCAGAAATTTGAGGAAATCCTTGCAGAGAATGGGGCTTTGCAGGAAACGGTTCGCTGCCAACGGAGTGAGCTAGAGGAGCTCCGCGAAGCGAAGAGGCAGCTGGAGCAGCGGGAGCTCGAGCTGCAGCAGCTCAGGGCCGCAATGGACACACAGGGAGCGCCAAGAATAGTCGGTACGGAGGCGAAGAACTCAGGTAAGTATCGGCGTGGCGCTGATGTGCTGAAAATTCTGCGGTCTGAATCAAAGGCAACCGATGAGACGAAGGCGTTTCAGGGGAGCCACAGAGAAGAGCTACGGGCGACGGCGCCGCGGGATGGGCAGCGTCGGACCCAGCTGGGCCATGGAGCCGGACGGAGAACGTTAGGTGAGTCGGATCACAATAGTGAGAGCGATATGGAGGGGAGCGCGAGTGAGATGAGCCGGAGTGACCAGGTGACTCAATACCTAAGGTATCTAGCTCTCCCAGAGGTGCGGCCGTATAGCGGGGAGGATGCCACGTATAGCTTCAATGCCTTCCTCGAGAATTTCCTCTTGAAGTATCCGAAAAGCGGCTGGGGGGAGGCCGAGCTAGGCGTCCTGCTGCGGTCGAAGTTAGTAGGCAAGGCCAAAACCCAGTACGAAGCCTTACCTAGGGCGATTCGCGAGGGTAGCTTCAAGGAGCAGGTTGACGCGCTAAGGCAGGCATGTACGGCTGAGTTGAGAAACCACAGGATTGTGGCCTTGGGTGAATTGAGGAAACTTAGGAAGAAGGAGGGGCAGTCGGTAGCCGATTTCTGTGTGAAGTTGGAACAGCTTACCAGGCGTTCGCATCCTCACATGAGCGAAGCAGCTTTGGATGCGGAGCGAGCTCAGTTACTGTACGAACAGCTCGCACACTGGGATGATTCATACCATTTAATGGAGGCGCTTGAGAGTGAGAACCAGCCATACGAGGTACTGAAGCAGACCGCTATGCGGATTGAGCGGCGCAACTGGACACTACGGAATAGAGCAGTAGTGCCCCGGCGCAGTTACGAAGCTGGCGGAGAGGGAACAGGACTCAAGGCGCAGGAGTTAGGAGCTGAGCAGAGGGGAACCACAGGTTCGAGGGAGGAATCCCGAAGGGAAGGTACGAGAAAACGGGCTCCATTGTGTTATAAGTGCCACGAGGCAGGCCATATCGCCAAGGACTGTAGGGCCCAGGAGCAGCGAGGGCGTAGCGCGGATAGTCAGAAGGTGACGTCTCTGTCGGCCCGGTTAGTGCAAGCTGGTTGCCGGACGATAGGCAGATTGGGAACAGAGCAGTGAAGGTAACGTAGCATGTCCTGTTGTGGGAAGGAAGTATTCAACATCTATTGAGGTGTTCGGAAGGAAGTGGACGGGGCTGCTAGATACCGGATCAGAGGTTTCAATCATACCCGCTGAGGTCTTGCTAAAGGCAAAAGAGGATGGACATGACATTGACCGTGAGGTAGTAGAGCATAGGATAGATCGGTCAGTGAAAATCTGTGATGCGTCGGGAGGAGTGATGAAGTTTATTGCATTAGTGGAAGTCGGAGTGAGAGAGGTACCGAGCACGCGGGAAGTGATGGCTAAGATGTATGTGACCGCAACCAAAGGAGGTGTGATCATTTTGGGCACCAATGTACTCCCAGCGTTGGGCTATGTGCTCAGGAAGCAAGACCCGGGTGTTGAGGATGTGGTGAACGCACAGGGGGACAACGTGCAAGAGATAGGGTGTCCCAAGAAGGGGGAACGGAAACCTCACGTCAATTTGGCCTGTGTCGCTCGAAGGACCTATGTAGCACCCGGTTCAGTCAATTGGGTGCGGTTGCAGGGGTGTGCACAAGATGAGGAGTGCATGTTTACCGCGTCCCACGCACTTATGCAGTCCGGAGTGTGTAGGGCAGGAGCGGATGATACAGTCGAGGTGCCAATAGTAAATCGAAGCCAGGAGCCAGTGGTGTTACGAGTAGGAGAGCCTGTAGGGATGTGGGAAGAGAAAGAGGAGGAATGGAGCGAAGTAGGGGAAAAGGAGGTGCCGACCGATTTGCTGGCCGTGCAACCAGCCGAAGGCTCGAAGAGGGACAGGATGAATGTACTTCGATCACTGTTGACGGAAAACCGGAAATCGAAGACGATACCTGCGGAGTTGTTGAGTACCCTGAGAGAGTTCCAGGATGTGTTCGCGGTCCATGACTCGGAGCTCACACAAACAACCCTGGTCACCCATGAAATCAACACCGGCAATACGACGCCTATTCGACAGCGAACGAGGCCTGTGCCGCTGGGCACAAGAGCGGAATTGAAAGAAATTCTCCGAGGCCTTTTGGAGCGAGGGATTATCCAACGGTCCCATTCCCCGTGGGCGTCCCCGGTGGTGCTGGTCCGAAAGAAGGACAGGTCACTGAGGCTTTGTGTGGATTACCGCGAATTGAACAAACACATCCGACAAGACGCATATCCGTTGCCGACCGTAGATGCAATGTTACAGAGCTTGCAAGGTAAAAAGGTGTTTACAAGTTTGGACCTTTGTGCGGGCTACTGGCAAATTCCGCTGTCATCCTAAGCGAAGGCGAAAAGCGCGTTCACAACGTCGGAGGGATTGTTCGAGTTTACAGTGCTACCTTTCGGCCTCAGTACGTCTCCGGCAGAGTTCCAAAGGCTTATGGATAAGGTGCTTGGAGAACGGAAAGATAAGGAAGTTTTTGTTTATATTGATGATATTCTCATTGCCACGGAGTCCGAGAGAAGGCACCACGAAGTTCTGCGAGGGGTACTGCAGGCGCTAAAGGAAGCTAACCTGAAGTTGATCCTTAAAAATGTACATTCTTGGAAAATGAAATCGCGTTTCTTGGGCATAGAGTGGCTGGTGATGGGGTGCGAGTCGATCCCGATAAAGTAGAGAAGGTTCAGGAGTACCCGAGGCCCACGAACCTGGTAGAATTAAGGACATTTCTAGGCATGTGCGGGTACTACCGTAAGTTCATATGGAACTTTGCGAAAATGGCCAGACCACTGTTCGACCTCTCCAGTCAGCGAGCGGCGTGGAAGTGAAGCGACGAACACGAGGAATCATTTAAGCAATTAAAGGAAGCCTTGACGAGCACGCCGGTGCTGGTGCAACCAGACGCGGAAGGGGCAAGCAGTGGGAAGCAGCCCTTCATAATCTACACGGACGCGTCTCGATGTGGCATAGGTGCTGTACTATGTCAGGAGGGCGAGGACACGTTTCTACACCCAGTGTATTTCGCGTCACGCAGTCTCACCAAAGCAGAGCGAAATTACCACGTGACGGACGCAGAAGCGCTAGCGGTTGTATTCGCGTTGCGAAAGTTCCATTTTTTCGTGTACGGCATGGAAGTGGTTATACGAACAGATCATCTCCCTCTAACAGCCCTTTTCAAGCGGTCCAACGTATCGGGGCGTGTGCTACGATGGGCCCTGGAAAAACAACAGTACAAGGTAAAGATTGAGTATGTAAAGGGCCGGGCAAACCCTTAGCAGATGCGTTGTCCAGAGGAATGCCGAGTCGGGACCAACAGCCGGAGGGGATAGAGGAGGCGCCGGAGAGAGTGGTGTGCACGGTAGCCTCAGATAACGGAGAATGGTTGAAGGAGTTGGAAAAGGACGTGCATTACGGCGAGGTAGTAGAATGTGTGCGTAAGGGCGATGAGAAACGGGAGGTGAAACTGCCGCGAATGAGCAGAAGTTTGAAAGTAATTGATTTCGTTCTGGAGGACGGGAATTTAAGGCTAATCAGAGAAGACGGAGAAGCGGTCTTGGTGGTGCCAAAATCGAAACGGAGAGAGGTTTTCGACGAGGCTCATCGTGGGAGTTTGGCAGGCCATTTTGCTGCCAGGAAAATGCTGAGATTGCTTCGTAAGCGAGTGTTCTGGGAGGGCATGGAGCAAGACGTAACCAGATGGGTCAGGGAGTGTCGTGAGTGCTTTCTGACCAACCCGCGACCAGCATTAGTGCCGAAGTTGACTCCCATGGTGACCACGAGACTTTCGATTTGGTCTGCGCTGACATCTTAGAAATGGGTCTCAGCGCATCTGGGATGAAGTACGTGTTGGTGCTGGTAGACCATTTTTCTAAGTGGTTAGGCGCATACGCCCTGCAAGACAAGAGTGCTGCATCGGTGGCGACGGCCATATACCAACGATGGATTTGCGAGAACGGGCGCTGGCCGCGACAGCTACATTCCGATCTGGGTGGCGAGTTTGTAAATCAGGCCATGGACGAGCTGGCTAAGGTAGCGGGTATAGAGCGCTCCACGACGAAAGGATACGATTCTAGGGCCAATGGTGCCTGTGAGCGGGCCATAGGTACCTTGCAGCGGATACTGAAGAAAAAGGTAGATCGGCCTGACTACTGGGATAACTGGTTGCCCAATGCCGTATATGCTTATAATGTCACCCCGCACGAAGCGACTGGAGAAAGTCCGTTTTTTGTGTTGTACGGATTTGACCCATACCTCCCATCGGCAGTCATTCCCGAGAGTGCTATCTCAGCATATTGTCTGGATATGAATGATTACAAAGCGGAGCTGCTGCGTGGTCTCCAACTCATCAGGACTGAGGTAAAGGAACACGCTGAAAAGTACAGCGAGAGGATGAAAAAGTATTTCGATGCTAACCACGCGGTAGAGGAGAGCAGGTTACCCAAGACCGGAAGCAGAGTTTTCATGAAACTTCCCCGTGAAAAAGGCCAGCAGAGGCATCCTAAATTAACCATAGAATGGGATGGGCCGTTTAGGGTGCTGGAAACCAGCGAGAATTCAGCGTTGATAACGCGTATTGGGCGCGAGGACGAACCTTTGCGAATCCAGATGGATATGTTGAGAGTGTGTCCGGAGGGGATTAGCAATGAGCCTGTAAAGGTAGACACGGGCCGGCGGCAGAGGCGTATGAGGAGGAGTGGCAGGCGTGTCAGAGTGATGAGCTGCAATGTACGAAGTTGTGCTTGTTTCAGGAACGATCGGAATCGTGAGGCGATGGACTCAGGAAGCGAAGCGTTGGAAAATTGTGGTAGGCCGGAGAAAGAGAGTCGCGGAAGCGTCGGACTCATGAAGGCGCAGAGATGGGCTGACGTCGAGGACCCGCGCAGCGTAGTGATGGTCGTGCCGTTGGCCCTACGAGCCTTGAAGAGGCTAAGAGGATTCAGGAATACCACCGTTTTCTACTATCGGAGCTTCTGGGACATAAACCCGGGAAGGACGATGCTGTTCGAAGGACGCTCGAGACATGTGATACTCGTATTTCCGTCTGGAAATGCCGGAATCGGCGCGTGGTCACCGCTGGTCGACGCCGTGGGCATGTGGGTGGCCGGAGGAGCCACGATATACCTGGTGGCAGGTCCGAGGCCGATCGCAGATGAGGCCTGGGCTGAGGTGGCTGAGCTGGCGAGGAAGCAAATTGACACCTACATTCGACCAGAGTACCGAGGGAGGATAGTGGACAAATTTCCGCTCGGAGCTGCAACTGTCGATTGGAAAGCGCCCTGTTTTGCTCTCGGTATCGTCGAGGACATCGAAGGTGTTCTGTCCGAACGGCAAGCTCGTGTCTTTTACGCGGCATGTGCACAGCAGTTGGAGCCCTGCCTGCAGATGGAACCCCTTCCGAACAAGGATCATGGAGTTGGAATAGGACTGGTGGGCCACAGCGACGAAAGTTGGTCACGGGTCAAGGAAGGAAGAGTCGGCAAAGAGCGCGGATGGCGGGGACGCACATCGCGACAGAGACATAGGTTCCATGCTTAGACCGAGTGTTACGGTCATCTAGGAAAAGAGGGGCATGTTGAGAGTGAGTTGCTGCAGAAAGAGCTAAGTGTGTGACGCGAGAGATCATGGGTCAAACCATGTGTGGTGGTGCGCGCCTTGGCGCGGGAAAAGGGGGAACGCCTCCGAGAAGAGCGAGAGAGTGGTCACTTTTGGTTCCAGATCTTTCTAGGAGCGAGGACTGGCTGTCTCCGTCGCGGCTGCGTCGTCGCCGTCTCTATTATTTTTTCTAAGTCTTTCTGTTCGTGTTCTGTACTTGGCGCTTTAATAAACCGTTTCTATCTATATCGTCTATAGCCACGTCCCACTACTCGCTAGTGCTTGGTCGTCGAATCTAACTGATGCCCCATTCTTGCTCAACGGCACGAACATCTCCGAATGCTCCAGCTATGTGTATCTGGGTCGCGAAGTCAACGTGGTCAACAACCTAGCGCCGGTGGTGGTCAGTAGAAGACAAGCGGCTTGAGAAGCTTTCAAGAGCGTCGAGGAAGTCGCGAAGAAGACGAAGACGTCCGATTCCGTGCCCATCTATTAGGCACCACTGTTCTTCCTGCCCTAACATACGCCTCAGAGACCTGGGCCATCCGAAAGCAGGATGAATACGCGATCACCCTGGCGTGGACGATGCTCGGAGTGACACGACTCACGCAACTGAGAGGCCTCCGGAGTTCCGAGTTTAGTCGACGTTCGATGGCCAGAGATGCTGCCGCATGGGCCAAGTCGTCGAACGCAATGTGTTTCGAGGATAACTGCGGAACCACCAACGCGTTCATCGGACTTCTTCGTGAAAGCCCTGAACGAACGATATGACGCTCCTCGTGTCCCATTGCTCGGGTCGACCTACAGGCTCCCATGGTTGGCTGGGTCAGCATCACCTCTGCGGCGATTGCTGTCTGGCTGAGGGCGAAGCGGCCGGTATCACTGCGCGAGCCGACGCTAATTGTCTCCGCAGGCACTGTCCCACGTCTTTGCTCGCGCGGCTTTCAGGTAGAACGCCCCCCCCCCCCCCTCTCCCTGCACTTACACGGAGCCCCTTAGGCGCGGACAAAGCTCCCGAAGAACTGCCGAGCAGGATCGCGCAACCTCAGTCATGCTCAGTTTGTGCGGACTAGCCCAGGGTCAAGCGTGGGGTTCGATTTTTGCCGAAAATTTACGACCCCCCTCCCAGAGCGGATCTGGTACGACCCTCCCCCTTGAGTAGACCACCGTTTTATTTACTATCCGCGTTGATTTTTTAAAATTTTCTATGCAATTTTGTACCCTTTAATAGGTCCTTCTTTCCAGGTGCAGCGTCGACTGTATCAAATTAGCTCAAGAAAGAGGACAACTGTTTGATTTAGAAATTTGTTAGAAAAAACGCTGATAAAGGTTTTGTTTATGCAATCTTCTGATAATAATATTTTGTTTGTTTACAGTTGAAAATAAAGCACTTTTGAGAGCAGTTGTCGAATTAATCACAGCGAGTTCAACTTTTCAGGCTTTCTGAGCATCTCGTGAACACGGAACATTTTTGTACGTGAAGGAGCAACATCTGCATTCGAAATTGTACTCTATACAATGCAGAGTGTTAATTGCTAGAGCTGACTTAAGTGCTTTATCCACAACATTTTTTAGACACTCTCGGAAGCGATGACGGAATGGCAACCGGAGGATGGACTTGTCACGGAACTAATTTTCTCTCTTCTGCTGGAAACAGCATCAGAAAGTGAACTTGTACCCAATAAAATTTTAAGCCCCCGTTTGACACATGGCAATAAAACCTGTTTTCTGAAACGATCGTTTGTGAACGGACGCTCCGATTTGTGTCATTTGCCGAAAATTTTCGACATCGTTAATCACATGGAAGCATGGATCCTGCTTTTTAAAGCGTAGAATCCACACTTCTTATTGTTTTAAAAACTCTGTAAAATTTTCAGAGACGTTGAACAAACTCCGAAATATGGTAGGTTACGTGGAGCCATTGCGTTCGCCGATATCATCGATGGAGACTGAGGGTGGCCTTCTCGCGGAAAATTTTTCAATCTTCTCAAGGAAAGAACACGCGAGAGTGAAATTGTGCTTCATGGATTTTTCAGTCATGAGTATTGCACAGTAAAAATCTGAGCTTCTTCGCAGCGATCTCCGATATGATTAGGGCTGATCGCATTTAAATTTTTCGCTTTTCAAGAAAAATTAATTAATTTTTATGCAGATCACCCACACAGTTGAAATCTTGCCACAAAACGTTTTAAGTTTTGTTCAATGCACAGTGTAAAAATCATGGTTTCCTGAAACGAATAGATTGTATCGACCTCTGATCGATATGGCACCGTCGTCATAGGAGCGACGAAATTCGACATTCGCAAAAATGACTATAACTCGGTAAGTTTTCCACAATTTTAAAAATTACAAGAAAAGGTATTTCATACGGTGTGAAAATCTGTTTTCAAAAACTAGATCTTTATACGGGGCGGAGGCCTTCGATTTTTGAGCGAAAAATTGAAGTGATTTTGTATAGATAATTATATCCCGGTAGGTTTTTCGCATTTTGAAAGATTTAATAGCCTTTTAAAAACTAGAGAAAAAGCGCTTTCAAACCATATAAAAATTTCTTTTCATCAGGGAGGTCTTCATAGGGGGCGGTAGGGGTTCGATTTCTGGTCCATTGTTGCAGAAATACGTGCCAAAAATCGAACCCCCCTCGCCCCGTATGAAGACCCCTTTTTTAAAGACTGCTTTTTATATGGGTAGAAAGCAACTTTTTTCTATTTTTCAAAAAGCAATTGGGATTTTTGAATTTCGAAAAGGGAACCGAGTTATGGTCAGATTTGTGAAGAACTGGTGGTAGACTCTGCACCGTCGACACTGGAGTGATTTCATAAAAATGATCATAACTCCGTTCGTTTTTCGAAATTCAAAAATCCCAATTGCTTTTTGAAAAATAGAGGAAATACGCTAACTGATCATGCATAAATCGTCTTTCAAAAAGAAGGTCTTCATAGGGGGCGAGGGGGGTTCGATTTTTGGTCGATTCTTGGCAAAAATCGACCAGAAATCGAACCCCCACCGCCCCCTATGAAGACCTCCCTGTTGAAAACAAGTTTCTACACGGTTCGAAAGCGCATTTCCTCCAGTTTTCGAAAAGCAATTGGGATTTTTGAATTCCAAAGAACGAACCGAGTTATGGACATTTTTTCTGAAATCACTCCAATGACTCCGGTGATGGGCCGACCAACTCCTCTGGTTACGGTTTCACAAAATTGATCATAACTCGGTTCATTTTTTGAAATCCAAAAATCCCAATAGCATTTTGAAAACTAGAGGAAAATCTTTTTCGAACCATGTAGAAATTAGTTTTCATCAGGGAGGTCTTCATAGGGGGCGGTGGGGGTTCGATTTCTGGTGCATTGTTGCAGAAATACGTGCCAAAAATCGAACCCCCCTCGCCCCCTATGAAGACCTTTTTGAAAGACGATTTATGCATGGTCAGTTAGCATATTTCCTCTATTTTCAGAAAAGCAATTGGGATTTTTGAATTTGGGAAAACGAACGGAGTTATGATCATTTTTATGAAATCACTCCAATGTCGACGGTGGAGAGTCTGCGAGCTGTTCTTCACAAATTTGATAATAACTCGGTTCAATTTTTGAAATTCAAAAATCCCAATTGCTTTTTGAAAAATAAAAAAAGATGTTTTCCATCCATATAGAAACCGGTTTTCAAAAAAGGGGTCTTCATACGGGGCGAGGGGGGTTCGATTTTTGGCACGTATTTCTGCAACAAAGGACCAGAAATCGAACCCCTACCGCCCCCTATGAGGACCTCCCTGTTGAAAACCAATTTTCATATGGTTCGAAAGCGCTTTTTCTCTAGTTTCCAAATAGCTATCGGCTTTTGTAAAACTCGAAGAACTTACCGAGTTACGATTACTTATTCAATATCACTTCAATTTTTTTCGCACAAAAATCGAAGTCCTCCACCCCCCATGAAGATCTAGTTTTTGAAAACAGATTTTTACACCGTATGAAATATCTTTTCTTGTAATTTTTAAAATTGTGGAAAACTTACCGAGTTATAGTCATTTTTGTGAACGTCGAATTTTGTCGCTCCCATGACGTCGTTGCCATATCGACCAGTGGTCGATCCAGTCTATTCGTTTCAGAAAACCATAATTTTTACACTGTGCATTAAACAAGACTTGAAACTTTTTGTGGCAAGATTTCAGCTGTGTGGGTGATCTGCTTCAGGTAAAAATTAATTAATTTTTCTTGAAAAGCGAAAAATTCAAATACGATCAGCCCTAATCATATCGGAGATCGCTGCGAAGAAGCTTAGTTTATGATTGTATATTAATCACATCTTGAGCTCTAAGATGGCCTAGTTTTCATTCTCTGATGCTCTTCCTCCAGAAGGTAGAATTTTTTTTGCCGCAAGAAGTCCGTCCTTCAGTGGCGATCGGTGATATCGGAGAACGCAATGACTCCACGTAACCTACCATATTTCGGAGTTTGTGCGATATCCCTGAAAAATTCACAGAGCTTTTAAAACTGTAAGAGGTGTGGGTTCTACGCTTTAAAAAGCAGCTTGTAAAAATAGCGGCTTCCATGTGATTAACGGTGTCGCATTTTTTCGGTAAATGGTACAAATCGGAGCGTCTGTTTATACAGAAGATTGTCTCACAAAAACACCTTTTATTCCCTTGTGTCAACCGCTGGATTAAAACTTTATTGGGTACAACTTCACTTTCTGATGTTGTTTCCAGCAGAAGAGAGAAATAGTTCCGTGACAAGTCCATCCTCGGTTGCCATTCGGTCATCGCTTCGAAGAGTGCTTCCAAAAATCTTGTTGGAAAAGCACCTAACTTTCCTTAGCAATTGACACTTCAAATTTTATAGACTGCAATTTAGGACGTAGATGTCGCTCGTTCAGGCAGAAAACTGTCGCGTCCACGACTTCCTGAAAAAAAACTGAAAAATGGAAAGTTCCCATTGACTCCAAATCTGCCGGCGGAAAATCTTTGTTTCTAACAAGTAATACAATCATTATTTGAAACTTGTTATATTAATTTTTACAACTTTGCGGAACGAAGGGGAGACTCCACACCTTCGTAAGCATTCCTGGAAAAAACAACTTATTAAGAATTTAAAAAAATTACCAAATAAGCTGAAGAATAAGAGAGAATCCTCTGCCAAAACCGGAAGAGCACGACCCCCCCCCCCCCTCCAGACGAGGCCACAGCACGACCCCCCCCCCTTCGATTCCCGAACCTCAAACTTGACCCTGGACTAGCCTCATTTCAGTATGTCGAAGCTGTTGAAACGGTCCAGCCTGCAAGGCCTCGCAGTTCCACCACAACCCATCTGCACCTGCACACCACCCGAGCAAGTCATTCGAGTTTCAAGTCACTGGAGAAGAGGTTCTCAGCCGCTCCCACTGTCCTTTACCGGGACCTGCTCCCGAACGCGTTTTCTCGTCAATCTGGCAGATACCCCAAAGCCGAAATATACCAACTCAAGCGTCGTTCCAAATGATTTATTTAGTCTTCGCATTGAAAAACCAATCACGGGTACTTCTCCACAAGATTGGGAACTATAACCATACACTTTGTTTGAGGAAGCTTATCAATACAATTCCTACCAAGTAACAGTTTCTAAAGATCACAATCAAAGCATGGAGACACAATACACTCGACAAAAACAACGCTCCCAGCACCGCCTCAGCTTTGCGCGCACTGCACTTGCGGTCCGTGATGTGCGTGTCCACCCATCTCGTCATCCGATCCATCTTCATCGTACGCCTGACCAGCTCTTCCGCCACGATACCGCTTCTCATCATACTCCATCAGCGACACCTCCAAGAAGAACCACATTGTAACACAGTAAACACAGAGTGGGACCCAATATACTGGCACCTTTTACGTCACATTTTCTATTCTAAGAAAAGCTGTCGCGGAAAGCAATAGGATAATCGACATATTCGCTAGCTAATTCGCTTGCAAAATATATCGCTATTATTCATTTATTCTACGTTAAAATAACGAACCCAAACACTATTAACATACCACAACAGCGTAATGGAAAAATTGTAGCTAGCTAAAAGAAACACACCAAAACATGCACCTAAATTCCTATAATGAATGGATTGATTAGTTAGTTTGTAAGTATCAAGAGATGGTATTTTTTCCTTTCTCCCTTCCTTTCTCTATTACTTTGTCGCTGGTTTGAAACAAATATAATTGAAAAGGAGAGTGCGCCTCTTATCAGTCATCGAGTGTCGCTGTTAGACCCGTTAATAAAACAGAGTGGCTATAAACGCTTGGCTGAAAACAATTCAAGTTATCAGAGCACCTGCACAAACCTGTATTATAGGGATAATCACTTATTTAAGGAATGAATTCATGCCCACGTATGTGAAAAATATCAAGCCCCAAACTTACATATTTCTGTAAGTTAAAATCAGCAGCTATTGATCCGAAGATTGCATTAAGGAATTCACGACGGCGAAGAAAAAACAGGAGCAAAAGGTTTCGGTAAAATCTGCTACAAATATTGACCAAACAAGAGGGATTGTCTGAAGGCACTCCACTATGAGAGTTGTCCAGAAAGTATAGGACCACTATCGAAGAAGAGTTGTCCAGAAAGGCAGATAAGTTGCAACTGCTTACTATTATGGAATATTCTTATCAAAGTGATCAGAGTAAGGTGAGCCGTGGAGCAATGTTCTCAACTGAAAAGCAGACCCATATAACTGCCCAGTGAAGCCGGACAGTCAAATTTCGATCCAACTGAAGCGATCAATGAATTTGATTGGCCCGGTCCTAGACGTGTTCAGAGTCTTCGTTCCAGACCTCTTTCTACCCGAGACGAGAGGCAAATCGTGCGCATGATCTCAAATAAATCGACCAGCGTGGAGCGCGTGCGCAAGGGTGTTTCTAAGTGTCAACAGCAACTATTCGTGTTGTCTAGAACGCAATTAATATTTTTACACTCAACTCAGTACCGCACCACATTTTAATACAGCACAAGTTGGAATTCGTCCTCAAGAATAAAGTCTTCCTTGGAATAAGGCATATTTTTCCTCTCGTTACCTGCCACGTTACCTATCCTGACATTTCACAATTCACATGATTTTCTCCCACGAAAAACGCATCACTGGGCGGGGTGAAAAACGGTACTACCTGCATGACTTACGCAAGGAAGAGGGGTTTTCCCAAGGAGGGATTCCGGAGTAGGCAAAGTTATGTGCGGGCGGCATTCCACGTAGGAGAAAACCCGATCCCGTTCACATCAGCAGGGATGGACTGCTACGAGTACCAGCGAGCGTTACAGGTTCACTTGCTACCACTCTTTCGGCATAATGCTAATAGAGTTGTGTCTTTCAACAGGACAACGCCTCTGTACAGTCCAGCTGATCCACAAACAGCTTCTTCAGAACCCATTCAGTTGAGGTTCTCGCCTGCTTCGCACGTTCTTCAGATCTCATTCCGATGGAGAACATTTAGGTACACCTTACAAGAATGATTTATGAAAATATTCATCTGCTGAAGGAGTTAAGGCCGCAATTCTGCACGCCTGGGACTATATCCCTTTCGGAACCCTTCAAAACCATGAATGATGAAGCCTTATCTGTAAACGACCAACTGATTAATTCTCACTGAATGTTTTATATCTGGTCGATAAAGTTATTTTTCTAGGTGGCCCTATACTTCCTCGACGCAGTACGCATAATCTTGACGCCAAATTCAACACTTCAAGAAAAATAGGCACTTTTCAAATCACATTGGGCACTTACAAAGCAAGCTTAAGGCTTTTGAAATCAACCTGTTCATCTTCCAGATCAAAATGTCATCTTCCAGATTAATCAAAAGACTCTCTAAGAAGGTTAGAGTATTTTTTTTTTTGTTAGGAAAACATGGTCAGCATGACATTTTCAAATTGTATAAAAAAAATTCGACGAAAAATACTGAAATAAATTTTTCTTTAAAGCACGCAACACAAGCATTTTTTATATTAAAAGAAGAGATCGCATCATGCAGTCGACTAGATCGTCGCGATTCTTATCTGATTGGTGGTGCAAACGCTGCTTACTTGAGACAGCGAACTGTGTTTTTTTATAACTGCTTTTGTTGTGCCATTAATATCTGTGCTCCTCCACGCAGAGAGAACCTTTTAGTTCATTGTTTCGTCTCAAAAAATAATTGTTTAATAAACACTTATATTACTTATTTCATTACTTTATAAGAGGGCGCGTAGCGCAATCGGATGAGGTGCTGCCCTCGCGTGAGCCCGATACGTTCCTGGTTTGGAATTCCCGCCCAGTACCAAGTTTTCCATCCCTCCGGGATCGGTGAATAGCTTTCTGACTTGTCTGTTGAGAAAAAGCGCTGAATTGTTCATCGGCTAGCCACCAAAAGTCATTGTATGGCCAAATACGCATTCAAATCGCCTCCACGATATCCGGGAAAAGTAGAATTCGTAGAACTCCATCCCAAAAGAAACTGAGTTATGCCGTCCTTCTTTATTTTATAAGACAGTGTGTTCACATATTAGAGCAGATAGATTTTTAAAAAAATTTAAAAGTAAATCATACTAAATTCTCCACGAACAAAAAAAAACTGTTCTAACCGTATCCAAGAATCTCGATTTTAACATGGGAAAGCTCGTTCTGATTTGGACGAAGTTCTGCACGATTTCAAAAAGTACTCAATGACGTAAAACGGTGTCTAACCCAGTTAATCCGTGTGTTACGTGGTCAGCCACACGGAGGGATACCGAAGGATACTGAGCTGCCTTGCGTCGTACACTACTCCCTCAGCCCTGGCGTTGTTGTCACCTCATTCACCTTCGCTAGCCAATGGAAAACTCATCCGAGACAAAAGCGTCATGGTGTCTTTCACAAGATTTTTGTCATTTGATGCCAAGAAAAGAACCATGCTCAGAAAAACCCAAATATTTTTCATGATCAACGTATAAACTGTGCAAGAACTCGAAATGAAGATCGATTACAGCTTCTATCTGCAGTAACAATAGCGAACTTCTCCCCAGATTTTCGAAACCCTAGGTCCTGTATTTCTGCTCTCCTAGATACATAAATGATCAGCATATTCACAAGAACGAACTCACCTCCTCACAGTTTGGTGGATGTGGGGTCTTACGGACGGGCGTGAACGCCGACTCGATAATCTGAACACGTGAACATTCGAAACCAAACAAGACGTGCACATTTCTAGCTCTTCTAAGATTATATACCTTATATTTGGATTCGTCTTGTAGGAAGTGTTCATTGGGGAAGGTGACGTCGAATTTAACATAGAGATTCCCATGGAGGTCGTGATGACGTCTTTGTGGCATGCCTTCGCCTACGATACCCCGCACACAGTCTGAAACAAACCGCATGAGATCTCCTTGACGGGAAACGGCATTCACTTAAAATATACAAAAACAACTAATACCTGGCGTTATAATATCGCCTGGCTTGTTCTTCAGAATGAGAGTGCGCCCATCTAAATGCTTCAGAGGGATTTCGTATCCACATAGCGCCTCGTTCAGCGATATCGTCCTAGAATGGCATAGTACGATGGTATAACATCATATCAATTTTTAAAATATATTTCTAATATCATTTGCAGCGTTTTCACACAGAAACCCCGCTTCGACTTTATTTATGCACTGGCTAACCAGCGCATATCTTTCGATCCAGACCACTAGTGTCACGCAAAATCTCGAATTCCTTAATAGAGTAATACGCATTTCTCGGTCATTAAGTACAACCTTCTGTGCGTCAAGACTCCGACCTCGGCCAGCGATAACACCAATCTTGTACCTGCCACCTCAACCTCACTCTATCAGCATTAACAACATCCAAGGCCCTGGTTCTCGGACGCCTCGTACTATGCCGACCAGAGAGGGGTGTGCGGGATTTCCGTTTCCGTGTTCCCAATTCCGGTTTTCGGCCGTTCTTTGTCGTTTCGTTCCATGTTCCGCTCTCTTTTGGGCCGGAAGACGGAACGGAAATGGTGACTCATAACCCACTAACCCATTGACGACCGCGCGGGTCGATTTCGGCCCACGGTTATAAAACTGTTCGCTGCGGCTCATTTCTCGCTTCTTCATAGTTCACGAGTACTCATTAGATATGTTGGATCCTAGCAATGTCACTGCACTGTGGTCCGGTAGACATTTACGTCTAAGCACTGATAAAAACAAATAATCAACACTACACGCTATTCAAGCTGCACAAAGATCGGCACTATTCACAAACAGCTACTCACATCTTGAAAAAATGGTTATGCAGAAAAATAACTAGTCACATTTCTTGTAAAATGTTGGAAACAATCTAGTGTTAAATACGTCAAACACCTGCTACATCATGGGTCACCTTATTTGCACGATCCGTGGCAAACGTGTGCCCTTTTCCTTTGTAGACCTTCTGAGCAAATGTATCTTTCGTGTTTTGCTCCAAACCTTTTCGGCATTCTCCTATATATGGCTAACCACTGGAGAGAGAACTTCATTTGGAATATCGTGATGAGTGTTTCCACGAGATTCTAGCGTCCGTGCGGAGACACAGACATGCGAGGCACGCGATTTGCCGCGCGGTCGTCAATTGGTTCATTATTTTGCACTGCCTGCATTCACTTCTTGAACTTAAAAGAAGGGCTGAAGAAAGAGATCAACTATGCGTCGCATATTTTGTGATTGTGTTCCTTTCAAACAGGTGGTGTAACCTGATGTCGAAGCAGTGTGATGACCAAATTGGGCTCTTCTTTATTTGCTTGAAACGATACTGTGTAGCGTAGGGCCACAAAGGTTTCGTAAGTGTTTGAATTAAGAATCAAATTTCTTATCCAAATCATGCTTACCTTTTCCTCCTAATAATCTTAGATCTGGCCTGGAACGCCAATTTATATCCGAGTTTTATAACCACTCTTAGTTTGCTAACACTGTTTTCCATATGGCACATTGGATCTATCCTAGGCGGAAGAGAGCATGCGGTGTCTTGCCTCTCCGCCCCCTCCTTTGAGTTTGTCCCAGAGCTGCCAAATGATACCCGAATATGGTGCCCATGCGAACTTAGAGAGCAAGTTTCGTGTCGTAGGATGCTGAACGCTACTTCAACATTGCGCTGCCCCCTCCTAATTAGGATAGATCCAGGACATTCAGTAAGACCGCTTAAGCGTCGTGAGTGGCAAATATCTGGCATCTTAGTTGTCAGCTGGGTTCACCGCGGTTTGAAAATTCATCGTGTAATGATACGAATACAAGGATACGTTATGATATTCGTCTTAGTAATGATGCGATCTTTTCCAGCAACACACAGCATTAAACTGCTATATGTTCCAGCAATTTCCAGCATCGTATAGCAATAGCTGGAACATGTTGCTGGAAAAAAGTCGCAGCCTTGTCCGCTTCATTAATTCGTTAATGGCAACTTAGTAATTACTACATTATTTATGAAAAATTAAGTGAGTTTTGAGTTATTTCCGTTCGCCCATTTTTGAGCTCTTCCGTTCCGTATTCCGCGTTTCTCGATGAAGAAGAAAAATTCAGCACATTCCTGGGTTCAACAACACGCTTGCTACAATCTGCAGTTTTCATCTTAGACAAACGCAAGTATTCACGCTCATTCAATAACCTTTTTGGAGAATGACGGTACGAAGGGCAGTACATCATTTGAAGTCATGCTAGTTCTCGGAATGTTGGCCGATATCATAAATACAATCACGGACTAATCAATTAAGGATCTTTATCATCTAAAAGACCAGCAGAAGATTGCTTGAAATTTTGATATGCTATGTCACATCACTGAGCAATTGTCGGCGTTTCATTATTGTCTACATAACTCCTTCCTGCAATGCAGGTGGATCCCTACAACATATCCACTGGAACATAAAGTTATAGTGCGATAAAGAAGCCAGCGCTCGATAGTTACATAAATTCGAAGTGCGGTAGTAAAAGATACATTGGAATCCCGGTTAGAGGAAGACGCCGTAACAACATCTGATCTATAGGAAGCTGATTTGCTAAGGAGAGTATTTCAGAGGGCACATAGCAAGCCGTGAAATTGTGGAACTGCACCCCACGCGAATGACGGAATCTACTCGAATTTAATCCCAAATATGCAGTTCTTTTTATGGTTTCGCAGGGTGAAACAGCAGATATTCCAGATAAGTATATAAAGCCTCCCTCAATATCTCCCGATTTCACAATTTTAGTCTTCCTAGTCTTCCATAAGCACTGAGTGCTCAGTGCTTGCATTGGAGCACATTTTCAATCTCTGCTTCATGAGTGCCGAACTGCCTATTTGTTGGAAGCATGCACACATTACCCCTGTTCTGGAGAAATCCCCAGCGTCTATCCTACGACCATCAGTATCAGCTCTGCGTTCGCTAGGGTTTTCGGAAGACAGGACGATTATTGTGGTGCACCTTACGTGAAACATTATTATACCAGAGAATCAGTCTGCCACTCTAAAAGGTAGGACCATTAGAACTGCTGTGACTACAGCTATAACTGACTGGAACAGTGTCCTTAAAGATAAAAACGAACACATGTGGTATACCTTTTTACTTCACATTCTGCAAAGGCTTTCGACAACGTTCCCACAACCAAGCTAGCCATAAAGATGAAAGCGATAGGAGCATATTCGACGATCGCCAGACAGAGTAAAAATTTCTATTCTGTCCAGTCCGACTTTCCATAAATCTTGGCATTGTTCGAACAGATATTCCGTAAGTTGCTCTCAGCTGTAGACCAAGATTGGTATCGACCTTTTATTTGGCTTACGTTTCGGCGATGTCGCCTTCGTCAGAGCCTGGAAAAGTCGAGTTCATTTGAAAAACAACTCGCCCAAACGCCATTTCATCCTACAGGAGTGAATTCCGAAGGAGACAAGGAGTCAGGAAGTTTTTCAAAGGAACTCGACTTTTCCAGGCTCTGACGAAGGCGACATCGCCGAAACGTAAGCCTGATAAAAGGTCGATACCAATCTTGGTCTACAGCTGAGAGCAACTTACGGAATTTCTATTCTATTCCATTTCTCGATGAAGACGTACCAAGTTACGGTAAGAGACACACTACAGTCAGTTCTTTCTCCTTCCAATGGTGACAGTGTCACCATTGCTATTTCTTATCTATAACCATGAACTGGTTGTTGCTATTTCTGGTCCTCTCTACAAGAATGTATAAAAACTTGCGTCTTTAAGAGGAAGATTCTTGCTATGGACAGCAATTACATGGATCAGTGGTCCAAAGACTGGAACCTACCTCCTTCCGGGGGAATACTAAATGTTGTGTACTTACACCCCGAGGTAAAGATCACTCGATCTTATACAGCTTGCGGAGTTCTGTTCCTCTACCTGCCAAAGATGCCCGCGACCTAGACGTTTTGATATAATAAAATCCTGACCTCAGAACCACTGCAGTAACGCAATTGTAAACGAAGTAGATAATAAGGCCAACATCTCGTTCAAGGTTCGGCATACGGTTGACCCGTGATTACTGCTACAAGCTTTGAAGTCCTATATTCGCCGGATAGTGTAATTTGGGATATCAGTATACTACCCGTTCAAGAAAAATCATATAGAGCTTGTAGAAAGAGGTCGACGACTGTTGGCGTACAAACTCTTTGTAGACGTAGGAATGCGGATCTCATTATGATATTCAAGATAGTGACATAAGAGTTTCAAATGATCCAGCAACTTTCTTTGGTACACTCCAAGTCTCTCATCTTGAAACCTCGGCATTCTCGTAATATATTCTCCTGTTCTATGTGTTCTCCTGCCAACGAGATTTTTAGGTGGAATTTTGTGCCGTGTGTAGTCGACTCATGTCACGCTATTTCACTTCATACCAACGTGCAAAACGGTCAAGCTCTTCAAGCGTTATCAGAAATACTTGATAGACACAGCAACTACATGCATAAATTTGGGCTTTATAAAATATTAATTTTGACTAATCAAGGAATGCTTGTGCTGTAATGTTTTCAAATGATCAGGGCAACATTTTTCGCAAAATAGAGGACTTGCCATGGGTCAGCATTTAGCCCTAGTACTTGCTGCCCCTTTTATGAGCAGATTTGAAGGGCCAGTAGTGCGACAAGAAGATACCGGAGCGCTTTAAGTCGAAGATATACAGAGCAGTCGTCCGGCCACTAGCGATGTACGGCGCTGAGTGTTGGCCTGCGACCAGGGAAGTTGAAACGCGCCTTAGCGTCATGGAAACGAAGATGCTGCGCTGGACGGCTGGAGTCACGCGCATGGACCGCATCTGAAGCGATGCCATTCGGCAGAAGTTCGGTGTCGCTCCGATAGCTGACAAGATGCGCGAAGCTCGCTTGCGATGGTACGGCCACGTTCTGCGTGGAAAGGAAGACAGTGTCCGCAAGATAGGCCTTAACTTCGAGGTAATAGGAAAGCGGCCTAGAGGGCGTCCGAAGCAGCGCTGAGCTGGTACATACGCACTTGACAGTAGCTGGTGTCTACCCTGATCTAGCGCTGGATCGGGAATGGTGGCGTCATGACACCAGAATAGCGGATCCGCCACGAAGCCGGACAAACGCTGAAGAAGAAGATTTGAAGGGCCAGTACTGGAACGCCTACCTTTAATGTACTGCAGATATATAGATGATTGCTCTATCATAACACCAACGCAGTCAGAGGTGGATGCTTCCGCAGAAGCAATCGCAGTACATTAAACCCCCACGAACGGTTAGCTTCCCTATCTCAGCACTCAAGTTAAAGTATTAAATGGAATGGTGAGCGTAAAGAAGTATTGTAAGAGAAGTTCCGAAAATATCCTACTTCATGCCATGTCTCCACATCCATCTGCAGTAAAACGGCTGCAGTGGGAAATATGTTTGAGACGACAGCTACTGTGTGCAATGAAGACGATGGGAAGCGCGAGTTGCTGCTATTAGCTTCATAAATAAAATAAACCGACACCCGACACCACTTCAACGCCATCGAAGAGATACGAAAAGTCGGAACGTACGCACCCCAATAATTCCCCTATGCATTCCCTTTATCTCTTATGAGCGCACTGCTGTAATATAAGGATCATTTACCGAGCGCAGCTGCAGGAGGATGCAGTTTTAGTCGACATTCCTGGCGTCAACCTCAAAAAAAAAAAAAAAAAGATTGTAGGGAATAGACAATGACAGACAGTGCACATTAGAAAATTGCATAGTTTGCCCAATACTAGAGTGGTGTAATATGTTAAAGGAGGGTCGATCTACGGAATTCGGTGTAGGGTATGTAGAAGCGTTTATATTTGGGGAAACTGGGAAACCACTAGTTCGCATCAAAGACCACTTAGCTGGTAAATGACTGCTTGGTAAGCGTAGAGTAGAGGTGCATGGGGGAGGGGTGAAGTGTCGATGTTCTAGACAGATATGCCGTCAAGAAAAGCGCTCGAAGCATTCTGGGTCGAAACATCCAGGCATTAGTGAAAACACCTAAAAACCTCGCTGGCAGAAGAACATGCAGAAATACTACTAAAGCACAGAACGACTCGACTCCACAGCTTCTTTCTCATTTTCGCCAAGCAGGCCGAGCCAATAGAGACAAATAATATTTGTAGGATTTGCATGTAGTTTTTAGAATTCGAGAGAGGGTTAGGAAAACACCTACTTCTTCGCAATGAGATCATCTCCCTCTCTTTCGAATACATCGTGAGGCTTGACTTGAATCACAATTACCACATCGCCTGGCTCAACGTCGGGCTGTAAAACAACGCTTTCGAAGACCATTCTCCAAAACGAAAGTTCGACAACTGTCGACATGTTGCCTCGTGCGCGTAGAAGCGGCACTTTAATTGGATTCTGTGACAAACATAGCAAAGGAAAGCAAGGATAGGAACTCGAGAATGTGATGCGGCCAACGCAGGCACAGCTGCTTAAGATGGGTAACAGCCGGAATTCATGGTACGTGCGCGAGACCTCACAACGACAAATCCTACGGCTGCTAGCATTAGCCCAACTCACATCTGTCTGGTCTCCTTCACTTGGGAATGTGATTTTCTCATTGTGCCTCATTCCCGGCTCAACATGAACCTAAACAACACATTATGTGCTCTACGTTGAGCGGCTTAAACTGACAGACAATAAGAATATCGCTAGGGATAAAATCAAACGTGAACAATAAAGTCAGTAAGAGAAGATACAAAAATTCAAAGAAAATGTGTATCAACGAAAATGTGTACCTCCAATATTTTTTTAACCTCCTCGTACTTTTCTCCCTTACAGTTCCCGCATTTGTCAGAGTCCGGGATTTTTGTTCCTAAACAAAGCCGTGAATAAAAGAACGCAGTTATTTTCCATGATTTCTTCACTGGATTGTCTCACTATGCGCCCTTATGTCTTCAACAGACGCATCAAAAAAGCTATACCTTCTCCTCGACAGTCAGGACATCTCACTTGCATTTGCTGAACCATTCCTGGGCCAATTTGTTGAACTAGATTCTTCACTCCCCGACCTCGACATGAGTGACATTCATACGATTGACCCGTCTTGGCACCAGTTCTATAACAAACACATAGTTCTCCAGTAGAAAGCACTGTTTGACAAGTATAATTCTTGAGATAAGAAGTGGTACTATCTGGAATTAAAAGACAATCATCCGCCATGTTTTTGAACTCGAAGGTCTTAGTTCAGGCCCCTGTGAAACGTCCGTTCAAAGAGAAACTAGGCACAGATTGAGCAGCTTACGATACTAATCTTGTTCTGACCTCATCTAAACAATGCAATGACTGTTGTCCCTTCTACTCATAACAGTTTTTTTTATATCAATACTTCCTGAGGTATTTAGCGGGCTGGTGTCAGCATCCCAGCGGAAAGGCAAAAACTTCGAAAGCTTGAAACAGGTAAGACTGATCAACCAGACCTCCGAGTTGTTTCCCTTGCCTAGCTTTGAGATCTGTCCGCGTGGAGAGCGCATAAACCGCATTGTAAGATTGTGCGATCATGTGCAGTCTCGATACGGCACCACCCCGCTAAGTACTCCCTATGGAGCCGACTTTTCATTTACATCGTATTCCTTGAGGCCAGATAAAGGGACAAAGAACAAGGGACGGCGACAATCCCTTTTGAGATGCGCCACGCATTCTGCCTTAACAAAATGTCGTGGATGCGATTTGAATGCGTAATTAGGTCCATACGACTACGACATGACTCACTTTGGGCCAGCCGTCAGTGTGTTTTATCCTCCCCATAGCTGTCTGGTGCCAAATCAACCCGGAGGGAAGGAAGGCCTGGTTAGCCTGAAGGAACCAAGAACTTGAATCGGAATGTGCGTGAAGGCAACACTTCCGACAGCGCTACTACGCGCCCAAAGACACCCAAGCGTCACGATTTGCATATCTGTGAGAACCAGAATAGTAAGCTCTCTACTCGAATCTTCAACACAGCCCTCAGAAATTCACGGTGAGAACCAAGAACTGCACTGAACGAATAACCCCTACTTCATCAACGATGATAACCGAAAATAACGTGGCTAGCATAGTTTCTGGCATATCCCATATCTTGTCGCTCGTTATCCGGCGAATACTCGCCCGAAAAACGAACATCAAATTCGGTAACTCTTACGCTTAAGTCATGATCCTGAAAACTTTTTGTTCAAATCACTACAGCAATCGTGAAGAACAGTAATGGGAATGCTACCCATATAGTTTGGAGAAGGTATTGCCCACCACAGGCGTCGGTGACGCCGCTGAAAAGAAGCCTGATCTCGTGTGACACCTCACGTTGACTTTGGTTTCTCTTTGCCCTAACAGCAACCAAACTTTCCCTCCTCTGCGGCCTATAAATTGGTAGTTAAGTATGTCTTGGAATGATTAGAACTGAACTACCGATGCCTGTTCACCGCAGTTTATAAGCTAACTACTTCGAGACTGCGCCACGGTATCACCTCCAATTAGGTGCAGAATGGATAATATACTTCCTCAATGTATTGCTGTTCCCTTACAGAGCGCGCGGTGCCGCAGTCGGAGACGTCGGCTATCACAATCATCCGGATTTGGATTCATTCCGATTAAACTTGTGCTGCGCAGGTGGAGCGCAGTCGGAGGTGCCTGCTGTCGCGTGCACCCGATACCAGGCTCTCCGTTCGGATTTACCACCCATGTTAACCAGCCGTCCATCGTCGGTGTGGTGAATTGGTACCAGGTTTGTCTTGGTAGGACAAATGCCTTCCATCGGCTGGCTACCACAAATCGTTCTCAAATGAATGTCATGCGTATGGGTACGCTTCACAACAATATAAAGAATAATGCCCAACTTCGACTTTCTTGAAACCTGGGCATTTGGTAACTATGTTTTGCTCTTCTTTGCCTGACAGGTTTGGTATAAATTTCTTTATCGCGACCGACGTTTCGACGAATTCGTCTTTTTCAAGGTCTGAAAGAAACTCGAAATGTTTGATCCTGCAGAGTTCATTGGGTCAGAAACGTCACGTCTACCCTTGTACGAACAACATGTCCTTAGGAGTGTTAACAAGAAAGACCACATCCGCCCCCAACTAACTCACCGATATCCCACCAGCGCCAAGTAACCGGCTCAACTGGTCGCCTTGGAGCAAGTGAGACATACTGGTCGGTCATATATACTGCTCCGAGCACACTTGCTGGAAAGAGGAAACAAAGCTTATTAACCCCGCTTGGAAAACACCGAAGGATGATCACTCCGGTGACGATTTTAATGTGAAGTGCACAGTGTTGTATCATGAGAGCGAAATAGGGACCAGAAAGGCTCTTGAAGCCTTCTGGATTCACAGGCGCAGTCCATCCATGAACAACAGGAACGAGTGCATCTCCATTATCAGTGAATTCTTGCCTTTTATCCCTTTGTGTGAGCTATGAGATGTCGTACTGCTTCGCATACATTCTCAATACCACCGTGCTCGGAGCAGTATATATGACCGGACCAGTATGTCTCACTTGCTCCATGGCGACCAGTTGAGCCGGTTTCTTGGCGCTGGTGGGATATCGATGAGTTAGTTGGGGCGGATGTGGTCTTTCTTGTTAACACTCCTAAGGACATGTTGTTCGTATAAGGGTAGACGTGACGTTTCTGACCCAATGAACTCTGCAGGATCAAACATTTCGAGTTTCTTTCAGCCCTTGAAAAAGACGAGTTCGTCGAAACGTCGGTCGCGATAAAGAAATTTATACCAAACCTGTCGGGCAAAGAAGAGCAAAACATAATATAAAGAATATTGATCCGACAGCCATCATACAACGATTTTCCCTATCCACTGGTGCTGGTGTTCGGACAAGCAGTCGAGTTCAATTCCACGTCTGGGACAATTAAGGACTCTATCTACCCTTACCTCCTGCTTAGAGAACCAGAATTTCCTGAAGGAGCCTGACTTACGTAAACGCTTGTGCTCGCACATGTCCTGAACAGGACAATTGGCGTACAGCATCCACAACTACCAAACAGAGCTTTAAACCTCCTCTAAAAGGTTGCCTCCACAAGAATGTACCCAGGAAGATGGCAGGCTCGTTTTTTCGCACTGCAGAAGCATACGGCGGTTTTATCTTTATGATTACAATTACCACAGAATCCCTGCTCTTCATCTTTGTGAGAGATTTGAGATCATGTCATACTACCCCATTCTACAACACCTGCACTGGAGTGCAGTACATTTTCTCCTACCAGTACATCTTATTTTCTCCATGGCGGCATCGGTTTCCATCACTCTCGAAAAGAAAAGTATCGCGCTTCATTCAGGTCTCCTGAAATCCGGCACGGAAAAAGGATAGGCAATAGTGAACTTTTGCGGTAGCAGACGTGAAAGGCTCGAAGAAACCACAAGTGAAGAACTTGTTAAAAGTTTGTTGAAGTTTCAGGACAGTACACTTTTCAGTGCCAGCTGGCGACTTGCCCCAACATTTCATGTTTCTTTGCTCGAAAGTCAAACAGTTGACCACTGATATTTAACCCCATACTCACATCAAAGAGCAGTTTGATGCACGTTTAGTAGTTTCGAAGGTAGCAAAGTTGTCCACTAAACACTACGAAACCCTTCCAAGGCTGGTCACTTAGTCCTAATCTGGATCACCAAGCACTTTTTGCTATCTTCACATCAAAATATTCATAACAACATACCCTTTGCATTTCGAACACAGCTCCTTCTTAGACAGTCGTAACTTAGCTGTCTTCCCCACATAAACTTCTTCCAAAGTTACATTTAGTGGATATATTGTATCTTGGAATTTTCGCCGAGTACGCCTGAAATGTTGAAGGTACTTAAGCAAAAAAACTCCCACAAAAGAAAGGTGAAATGTTCACCGTCGTGCTCCGCCACCCATGCCGAAGAAGCCACTGAACGGTGAATCGTCATCATCACCAAATATATGTGAGAACAGATCACCGCCGAATCCACCTAAAAACGAGCTCTTTTTTTCAGTCCGAAAAAAAATCATTGTCGCCTACCTCCACCTCCACCTCCTTCCTTGATACCGTCTAGTCCTCGCATATCGTACAATCGACGTCGCTCGGGATTAGACAAAATCTCGTAGGCGAAGCTTATCTCTTTGAACTAAAAATAGGCTATTAATCGCAGAAATAAAGGTAAAGTGACATTCACACCAACCTGATCCCCATGGTTAGGATTCTTGTCAGGATGAAACTCCTTGGCTAGTTTGCGATATGCCTGAAATACAAATTGGATTGATTTGTTTTTTTTTCGAATTTTGCTTACATTTTCCGCAATTTGCCTGGCGCTACTACAGAATGAATGATAGAGAAACCTGTACCTGCAAATTTTAGATAAGTTGGTACTAAGCGGGCTGGTGTCCGCTGTACACTGGCAAGGTATCCTAAAGCGGGTAAGTTCGATCAACCATACCCCGCAGTTCCTTCCCTTGCCTAATTCTGTCCTCTTGCCTAGTTCTGTGCTGTGCACAGAACTAGGCAAAGGAAGCTTCTCACCCTTCACACTCTTCATGGTTACGTATTTTACTAGTATAGCCATATTTTGCAATTGTAAGTGGTATTAGATGAATCCGCAAAAAAAAGTGTAAGAAGGTCAGCTCCGGCTAGGACGCAACACTCCCATCCTAACGCGTTATAACGAGAGGGGACTATAACTGGACACTCCGTACATGCTCGTAAAGATGAACTCGAAGTTGTCGAATATAAGTGAGTTGGCGCAAATAGGGTCGAGGAGGAGGGGATGACCCCCTACTCAGTGGTTGCACGCGCCTTATTTTATTTATTTATTTACCAGCGTCGCCGGCTTCGGATATGGCGGGCCACGCTGGGAACGTAGTCCAACCTAGCTGGGGATGCTTCCTCAGCCAGCGTCCGTCGCCGGCTTCGCCGGCGCCGTACGCTGGACGTGCGGGCCACGCCAGGCTTGCCGGCTTCGTCGGCTTCGGATATGGCGGGCCACGCTGGGAACGTAGCCCAAACCTAGCTGGGGATGCTTCCTCAGCCAGCGTCCGTCGCCGGCTTCGCCGGCGCCATACGCTGGACGTGCGGGCCACGCCAGGCTTGCCGGCTTCGGATATGGCGGGCCACGCTGGGAACGTAGCCCAACCTAGCTGGGGATGCTTCCTCAGCCAGCGTCCGTCGCCGGCTTCTCCGGCGCCGTACGCTGGACGTGCGGGCCACGCCAGGCTTGCCGGCTTCGGATATGGCGGGCCACGCTGGGAACGTAGCCCAACCTAGCTGGGGATGCTGGACGTGCGGGCCACGCTAGGCTTGCCGGCTTCGGGTATGGCGGGCCACGCTGGGAACGTAGCCCAAACCTAGCTGGGGATGCTTCCTCAGCCAGCGTCCGTCGCCGGCTTCGCCGGCGCCGTACGCTGGACGTGCGGGCCACGCTGGGAACGTAGCCCAACCTAGCTGGGGATGCTGGACGTGCGGGCCACGCTAGGCTTGCCGGCTTCGGATATGGCGGGCTACGCTGGGAACGTAGCCCAAACCTGGCTGGAGATGCTTCCTCAGCCAGCGTCCGTCGCCGGCTTCGCCGGCGCCGTACGCTGGACGTGCGGGCCACGCCAGGCTTGCCGGCTTCGTCGGCTTCGGATATGGCGGGCCACGCTGAGAACGTAGCCCAAACCTAGCTGGGGAAGCTGGACGTGCGGGCCACGCTAGGCTTGCCGGCTTCGGATATGGAGGGCCACGCTGGGAACGTAGTAGCCCAAACCTAGCTGGGGATGCTTCCTCAGGCGAAAATGAAGGAGAAATGAAGTGTAAAGGTGGATAAAACCGTACGAAGCGCAAATGTACGCCCAATAGATACGCGTTTGGGAACCTCATCGACTGTTCTTTGATTTGCACCGCTCTGGCAGTTTCAACATGTCTGCAGTTCATGCGTCGTAAACAGTAAACACCCCGTTCGCCGCGGCCTGGGAAGCGCGGCAGGCTTCGGACAGCGCGACGAGCGTTTTACAGCGCAGAGGGCTTCAGAATGACAGTAATGATAATAATAAAGATGATAATGATGGCTCCTTAAACACCGTAGATACGATGAGCCGATCAACACTTTCCGTCAACATCTCATTTTTCGTCAGCAGGTCTCACCCGCTGTCGCCGCGGGACTCGGACAGCGCGGCGAGCCTCGGACAGCGCGGCGAGCCTCGGACAGCGCGGTGGGCTTCAGAATGATAGTAATGATAATGATAAAGATGATAATGATGACTCCGTAAGCACCTTAGATGCGATGAACCGATCAACATCTTTCGTCAACAGCTAATATGTTGTGAGCAGGGCTGAACCGCTGTCGCCGCGGGCCTCGGACAGCGCGGCGAAGCTTCAGACATGACTCATGCCTCTCCCGATTATATATAGTAAGATTTATTTATTCAATACGTACGCGATAAGCGCGGCCGTTAGATAAACAAACACAGCAATAGGACAGTTACAACCGAAGCGCAACATAGAGAGACATACTCTGTAAAAAACCGTAAAACAACAACAAATCGAGTGACGTGGCATCAGGTCTGCAATCAAAAATAGCACAACACAGCCCACTTCCCGAGCAAACCATAGTCGAAGAAAAGAAAGAAAGAAAGGAGATACCTCAGTACTAAGCCTCGTAACTCAGCAACGACTTTTGAACGGACCGCTTAAGCTGCTCCAGAGAAAAGGAGGATTGCATGCACTTCGCTGCCCTAAGATACGCGCTTGCAGCCCTATGAGGAAAAAGGCCTACCTTAAACCTGCTCCTAGGGCAGGGAAGGAAAATCTTTTCATGCTCTCCCTTAGTATGAGAAACTCGCATTGTAAAAAACCTGGACTCCCTATAACGCGGTTGATGGAGTAACTTGTAGACCATGCAAATATCAAAGATTTTTCTACGAGATGTTAAGGAATGGAGACCTAGGTATTTATTCCTTATCGTGGCTTTAGGTACCCTGGAGTATAAAAAGCCGCCAGTACGTATAAGCACTTTGCGAGTAAAGTTATTCTGTACCTTCTCCAGCGCATTAATAGTTTCCAGTTCCTTGATAGGAAAGCATTGCATGTCGATCGAGTTACACCAGTAATGGCCCACCTCTCTTCACTGTAGGGCTAGAACACACCAGTACTGCAGAAAAAACTCCGGTTTCAAAAAGCACAAACCGTTTTGTAGCGCTGTCCTACATGGTAACTCTCCCTCTCCCCCTCCCCCCGACCCTATCTGCGCCGGTGAGCTTGGACGCAATGCTGAAACCGCCCATATTACATTGTTACAAAATGTGAGGTATTTCATATTTCACCAATGGTGGAAATCAACGACCTACAGCATCCTCTTTCCCATTAAGTCTGATCCACGTACTTCGACTGAACTGTAAATGAGCGAAACAGATGTTTTTGTCTTATAGTGTGTAATACGTTACACCTCACTAAACACACTCCGTGGAATACGAAATTATTTTCGGAATAAGAAGAAAAACTTTTCGTGAGCCAATCACTGGAAACTGTCTAGAGCACAGGAATCAACAAAAGAAGAAACTTCGGGACATGGCTGACCCATCTTATCCGGATCAGGACGCCGCGACACCACGATACGCGCACAAGCTCACTGAGTACTTTATATTCCTCACATTCTATGCTACATGTTTATGCACAGCGTAATATGCCAACTGTGAGACAGGAGTTTGTGATAAAGCTGGAGTGTTCCTAGTTGATCAGTGATTAGCTGTGGTTTACTTACAGCTGTTGACCAGGACTAGTATCCTTTTTTCGACTTTGCTGCAGCGCCGAAACTTAGGCTAATAAAGCCTAATAAAAGAACAATACCAAATCCTGTTCAGTAGCTGCGAATAAGCTACGGGAGATTGTTTGAAAAATAAATTTTTCACCTGAAGCTTTAGATCACACACGAGATCAGTGCGAACAACACCAAGCCTCACAGGAAGTTGGAGGTGGACACCGTTTTTCTTTAAATTCCCTCAGTGATGAAATCATAAACCATACGCATTTTGCTGACATGTATAGCGACGCAAACAGGGTCGGGGGGTGGGGGCACCATGTCGCGCACTGATTGCGCGTCTCTGCATACAACGGATGTTAATACACTATTATTTCCTCGTTTCGATTACAGATCCGTGTCCTATTTACTTCTGAATTTGGCAAGGGAGGGAACTCCAGGGGCCGGATTCATAAAGGACTTACGTAGCTTTAACGGAGAATTGTAAGCTTATCAAGCGATATGGTGAGCGAGAAGCCGCGTTAAAAGCTCAGATACCGCGGCTTATCGCTCACCATATCGCCGCTTGATAAGCTTACAATTCTCCGTTAAAGTTACGTACGTCGTTGATGAATCCGGCACCTGGTTGAAGGCAATTTTACCACGGACGCGCCATTCGAGCCAAACCCTGGAGTCGCTTCCCCTGCCCAAATCTGTGTTCTCCTCCGCATAGAACAGGGCTATAACATTGTTTGCCCCTTTTCTTCACTATCAGTGTGTCTTGTTTTTTTTTTGTGTTAATGACACTTTTATGAGGTGACCCCCTCGAGCCTATTTGCGCCTGCATAGTTGCTGCAGGCCCCGGAATTTCATCTGAACCGCAGCCTGCTCATGTAGCAAAACGAATAATGAGAAGAACACGAAAGGTGACGGGTGGATTTACCGTGCTGTGGTTCATTTGCGACCATTAGTCCAAAAAAATGGTACTATTGTACTTTTGGTACCCCACTTAATCTTGTTCAAAATAGGTCTACTAGGGGTAGTCTGCCATGGGAATAACGAATATCATAGTCGTTTTTTGCGGAAATGCCTTATAAGCCCGTCATATTAAGCTCTAATTGCCTAAAGGCCGCCACAAACTTCTGCGGCGCCGCTGGAGGCGAGCTCTGCGTCTCTGCCCTATGGTTAAGCATAGGGCAGCGGCGCCGCAGAAGTCTGTGGCGGCCTTAAGGCCTTGCGAGATAGCGCGCGCTGATAAGAGACGCAGAGACTCCGCCTCCTATCCATGCGCACTACTTCGCCGTTCCTAGCCTGCAGCAGAGGTTAGCCAGGGCATAAGCCTTGAAATCTCGAAAAGGCTTGAAAGCTCTGTTGTGTGCTCTCTTTCGCTCACGCGGAGGAGAGCGCATAATTAGACAGGGGAAGGGACTCCGGGGTGTGGGCCCACTAGGACACCCGTGTTAACATTGCCTTCATCCTAGAGGTCCCTCTCTTGCCCTATTCGGAAGAAAATAAGACCGAATCTGTAATCGAAACGAGGAGATAAGACTGCATTTAATTCGCTGCGAGTATCTAGTCGCTACGCCTGCGCGCCACGGCATACTATAACCCCCCCCCCCACTCGAGACGGCCGCGAATGCGTGCTGGTAGGGGGCGGAGTCTCTGCGTCTCTTGCCAGCGCCCGCTATTTCGCAAGGCCTTGGGCGATTCCAACTTAATATAGCGGGCTTATAAGACATTTCCGCAATAAACGACTATGATATTCGTTCTTCCCATGGCAGATTACCCCTAGTAGACCTATTTTAAACAGGATTAAGTGGGGTACCAAAAGTACAATAGTACCAAAAAAATTAATCCTCCCAAACTGCGCTCAGTTTTCACTCGTTACTTCCCGTTTCAAGTCTGTGAGTCGTAAAACTTTTAGTTCCTGGCAACTTCTACTTGACGTCAGGACCTAAATCTAGCAAATTTGGTGAGCTGGACAAGTTAATGATGTTGGCGGTGCCGTTTCGTTTCATTCACTATTCGCAGCGTAATCAGTCGAACATCAGCACCAAACCCCACCTTCTTAATTTCGTCATCACTGGCGTCGGGCTTCACCTTGAGCACATCGTAGAGACGGGTGTCGACTGGTCCGTCGTGGGACCTTCCCATACCGCCCAGTCCGCCGTGGAAAAACATATTCGCCTGAAAAAGCCGACCTCCTCAACTTGCACAGCGAAAACCCGCCGGAAGCACGCGGAGACGGAACGACGGCGGCAGAAGCGCGAGGCGCGGCGAGCGGAGTTCTCGAACATTCATGGCGCGGACGCGGCGCCGCACCGAGACCGCGTCAACCCCGCCCTGGCGCCCTCGCGGCTGCGGGACATCATGCTCGGGGGGGGGGGGGGGGCCGGGCCGGTCTTCATGCAGGGACGGTTGCCGCGGCCCATGGTCGGCCATGTTCCGAAACCGCGGAGCCACCTTCGCCTCTGGAAAACCGCGATAAGTCATTGCAGTGGAGTGAGAGAGCCTGGAGCCCGCAGGCTCGCGCAACTCCACTCAACCTTCCCTTGAGCCTTGAGGCGGAGACCAAGGGCATCGTTTGCCGAGCTGCGGTGATCAGCGATGTGCGACACTACTCTTTGCCAGAAAACAAAGGAACGAAAGACGAGGTCGGAACGGAAGGGGTGGAAAACGAAGGGAGCCAGAGTAGCAGGAACGCCGGGAAAGTGTGTGCGACGACAGTGCCGCTTATTTCCCGCTTGAAATTGATATCTCTTTTTGACGCGACATATGCAACAGACTAAATAGTTCCTCCTTGACATTAACAAAGTATCCCCCAAAAGGAGTTTGAGCACAAGTCCGTAGAGAGATGTCCACCCTTTTTCTTCCTCGCAATATCCAAAGAGTCCTTCTTGAGATCTTAAATGAAAATGATGGGCACGGGTACAGATATTGTTGCTGTAGAGATCCACGTAGGTTTGGTGCTGCCGGGAAGAGCTGCCTCTTGGGACGGAAATACGAGATGGACTACTATATAGAAGTGCATCAGAACATGTGCACAGTGTGGGATGCTCGAGACGTAGAAGACGATGGTTCTCAGTTCATCGTAATCGGTGGTTCAGTTGATCTCTCGCTGTTCCCAATTTAGCAATGTATTAAGGGGAATTTCTGGGAAGAAATCACCATGAAACAATAAAAGGGGTTCAAAACAATTGATGGCAGGACGGAATGAGGCGCTCCTGAACATGAAGGCAGGCCGTGCACGTGGCGCTGTGCCCTCCTCCATGGCATCATCACTAGCGACGATCACCCCTACCCCTTCGCTCCGGCCTTCGTCTCTGACGAGGGAGGTCAGTGAACTCGGTCCGGGGATTCTGAACGAGACCTATTTGGTCTTGTAGAGCATCGGACGAGGATCGCAGAACTCGTGAAGGAGTGCGTCGCCCTATTCTATCAGTTTGGTCTTCATCGTCGCATAATAAAGACGTACCGATCAGCTCTCTTATGCCGTTCAACAACACACCACTTAACCACAGAACAAAGTGTGATAGAAGGACACTACCTTCAGAAATACAGAGTGTCCAACATATTTGGCGCATCGACCAAACAAGACTCATCCCGTTTCAAAGTGTGACAACCTTGAAACCTGGTCACAAAGCTCTTACTCGAGCATTTCTTAAACGGTCAGACCGGAAATCTCTCCACCAGTTTGGAAAATAACATCTTCCGTACTAAAGTACCTGAAGAAACTTGCCCTTTCGGAGATCGGATGAAGAGATAAAATAATGGCGGTACACTTCCGTAGGACACCCATTATTTTGGGCGCAACTTCACTCAATCGCTAGTGACTAGGTACAACGATTACACTGCATACTTTTTCTCTCGCAGAAATTTCGAATATTCGATTGGTTTCGAATACCGAAGATTGTCGAGCATTCAAATTCGAATACATTCGAAAAACGTGATTTTTCGAACCCTAGAATTCGAGTACATTCGAAAAACACGATTTTTCGAATATTTGAATTCGAATGAAAAATCAGGGTGCACGATAGACATGGTAGACGAAAGCCCAGAAAAAAGTGGAAGCAATACATAACGGAAACCTGCATAGTAAACACCAGATGGAAAACTTTCACACAGTAGGACCAAAGGACCTATGGAAGCATCTACAGGATGCTAAAAAGTATTGATGCTCCTTCCTTTTATTGGGGTGTCAACGTCGGTTTTCGAAGTTTTCTGCGCGGCATCTGTTATTTGTATTGTGTTCCATCATTATTTTTCTTTATATTTGTACGCATTCCATTTAGTTTTTGGCATGTAGCCGCCCCTTCAAAGTGAAAATCCATCGCCGCGCCGGCTACGCCACGAAGGTGATCGTCAGGATCTTCTCTGTTCTTCGTCCAACTGTCTAAAGTGCAATAAAGTTCTTCGAGGAAACTGGAGGAACACCATACCACGTCGATTCGGTCGCTTCAGCTCAATTTTCTACCAGAAGGAATGAAGACGTCATCCGCAAGAAAATCAAGCGCTCTCCACAGCAATCGATTAGGAAAATCGCTAACGACCCGAATTTCAGCGAAGGATCCAGCAGAACGATTGTACGCAAGAAGCTCAATCTTCGTAGCTGTCGACAAGAAAAGTGCTGCGCTCCGTTCTTTGACAACGAGCAGACAAGGGTACGTACTATACTTGTTTCCTTCCAAATTTTTTTCGAATAAACGAATAATCGAATATATTCGGTTTCACGAAAAACCGAATATTCGAATAATGAATATATTCGAATTTTGGACCTTGTCGAATATTCGAATAATGAATATTTTCGAATTTTGGGCCTGATCGAATATTCAAATAATGAATATTTTCGAATTTTGGGTCTCACCGAATATTCGAATAATGAATATTCGAATATTCGTTCGAAATTATTCGAATCGGTCCGAACTATACGACAGAGATGTATTTGAATTGAAAGTCAAATTAAGCCCTAGGCTAAATGCCTCTTCTAATTTCTTCTGTAAGATCGTGTCTTCAATTTTCAAATCCAAACTCTTCTAATCTTAATGAATTCCGACCGTTACGCACAACTGACATAGTGCCACAAAATTTATCAATAGCGAATACTTTGGTTGAAATTGTAAACATTCTACGGCTTCTAGCCACAAAATTTATCAATAAAGAATACTTTAGTTGAAATTGTAGATATTCTACGGCTTCTAATGACCCTCGTAAAGCAAGTACAGAAATGAAGTTAATCTCTAACACGACATGTTATTTAAAGGGATTCGCACGAAAACAACAATGGAAAGCAGATGTGGGCCTGCAAAAACACAAACTTTCGGGCGCCCTCTTAGCTCCTCACGCTTCATCACATGTCGAGTTAGTTAGGAAGTGACCCTAAATGAATTGAAATGAAGTATCACACATCATTTATCTCCAGAATTCGAATTGCTAGGTGGATCGAGCTGATACTCGAAACATTCATCTAGGGTCACTTTCTAACCAAAAACTGCCTAGCAAGTCCAATTCTTGAGACAAATGTTGTGTGATACTCCATTTCAATTCGCCCTGGCTCACTTCCTAAGTAACTCGACAAGTGGTGAAGCGTGAGGATCCCACTATACACCGAATCACGTCGCTCGACGACCCAGTATAAACAGAACCTAGGAGGGTTACCCATTTCACCCAGAGGCACTAAGAGACGCTCACGTTTATTCGTTTCGCGGACGACCACGAAACGAATAAACGATAGACGCGAAAAAAAAACAAAAAGAAAAAAGATGACGGACGTATACCCGGCAAGGATCAGTGGCGGCCTCAACAATAAGAAAGCTGCATCATTATGTTAATATGTATATGATGTTTTATGTTACAAACCCGCACAAGAAAAAACAACAATTGAGTGAGGAAACACCTCGTCGTTAAGCTGAGAAATAAGGTCTCCTACAGGTGAATCACAGAAAAGAACTTTGAGAAGGATGAATGATGCTGTGGCAATTTAGGGTGACATCGCAGCCAGTCTATACCCTTTCGACTGAGAAGATGAATGTCAAATAGTCCGCCCATGCGACACTTTTGAACGGTACGACTGGAAGATGGTCTCCCAGACACATATTACTACTAACCAGAACATCGCTCCTATGGCACTTACAAGGGAACTGTCTGAACGGTACGCCGGAACGGCAAGAACGAGTACTATAGGGAGAATCCATGTCCTCCAAATAGTAACCGAACATGTTTTGTTTTTGCCGAATCCTTGAGGCAAACGAGTACGAGGGTGTAATGCTTAAGGGTCCGCAGAACGAGCTCTTTATGGCAGCGCAAGATCCCGATGACGTGGACTGGGTGGCGCAGTGGTAAAGAGCACGCCTCATCTTCGTGAGGTCTAGGGTTCGGTTCCCGTGCTACACCGCGCTTCTGCTAATTTTATCATAGTATCGGATTTCCATATCTGAACTTGTGTTTGGCTTCGCAGTTCCTACCCAGTGGTAATCCGCTGCAGCCCAAGCCTGGAATCGCAACACAGTCGACTTCCCCAGTTCTCAAACTTGTATAGTATAACAATTCTAGTATAGCCAAATCTTTTCCTCCGAAACGATCTGTCCTCCTGAAAACGTGATAGTGCCTTCACTGGTTAGTGGTGTCGTGACTCCGGCACAATCCTCTTCTGGTTGAAACTCTTGGTCCTCTTCTTCCACTACCTCCAACTTCTCCACTTCGTCGATTTCAAGCTGTCGCAGTTCGAAATCCTGTTGGATACTCGCTATTCTTTCCGTCAGCTTCATTTCGCCTCTCGAAGGGACAGCATCCAGTGGAGATCCGCACTTCAGTGTCAATAGGTGAATGACCACTCGAGGGTTAGCAGACGTTGTAGAGTCAGTGTTGGCGGCAGCAGCTTGTTATGACCTGGCGACCTTGTCAGCATAAAAGAGGCGAGAATATTGATCGAGGTGGTAGGTCAAGTTGAAGATCATGTGGTCACCTCCTGCACTGTGAGTACACTGGTGGCACTCACCGGCACTAATAAATTGCATTTGAAGCATTTTTCTAGCTTTCTGCCACTGCTTCATGTTGTTCCTGCAACGAAATGTCTTATCTTGACAATGCGAACAATTTATTGGAGTAAAAGTTTCATACAAAATCGCATTTGGCATATTTCGGGCATTGCTGGTGAATTACGAGATGTCGACAAACAATAAGTAATAAAAACATCTTACCGTAGCAAAGTCCAAAAACAAGTTCAGTTGGAAATCTCTATGGAAATCCGATACTATGGTAAAAGTGCAAAAACGCGACGTAGCGTGGGAACCGGACCCTAGACCTCACGAACATGCACGCCCTCCACCTCTGCACCACCCAGTCCACGACGCCGGGATCTTGCGCTGTCGTGAAGAGCTCGCTCTGCGGACCCTTAACCATTACACCCTCGTACTCGTTTGCCGTTCAGACAGTTCCCTTGTCAGCGTGATATACTTCCGATTGGTATTGGCGGCCGGTGATTGCGGTCGAAGAAAGCCTCAACCAAAGAACCAGATTGTGTTCCTAAGCCACACCAACGGTAGACCAAACAAACCGACGATGAAGTACTTTCGACAGAGGCCGACCTTGGCCGCATCGTTCATGTTTCTCAAGTCCATTGGTCAGCCTTCAAGCTTGGGTAATTAAACATGTTTCCAATTTCGAATAACTTCATGGCTCCATATGAAATATGTACATCAAACGATAGAGCTCGAGCCGCTGAGCTCAAATATATCCTTGGTTTTTCATATACTTTAGGCGAGTTATATCCAGAAGGCGCAAAAACTGACTCCCAGTAGTCTATCTCAGTAGCGTCGAATATATTCGAATTTTGGGGCACGTCGAATAGTCGAATAACGAATATATTCGAATTTTGGACCTTATCGAATATTCGAATAACGAATATATTCGAATTTTGGGCCTCAGCGAATATTCGAATAATGAATATTTTCGAATTTTTGGCCTTATCGAATATTCGAATAATGAATATATTCGAATTTTGGGCCTCACCGAATATTCGAATAACGAATATATTCGAATTTTG
Organism: Heligmosomoides polygyrus polygyrus; assembly: GCA_947396885.1. Classification (NCBI taxonomy): domain Eukaryota; kingdom Metazoa; phylum Nematoda; class Chromadorea; order Rhabditida; family Heligmosomidae; genus Heligmosomoides; species Heligmosomoides polygyrus. Next base: position 58,316,466 of record OX377204.1, on the reverse strand, counting down.
GGCCTCAGCGAATATTCGAATAATGAATATTTTCGAATTTTTGGCCTCATCGAATATTCGAATAATGAATATATTCGAATTTTGGGCCTCACCGAATATTCGAATAACGAATATATTCGAATTTTGGGCCTCAGCGAATATTCGAATAATGAATATTTTCGAATTTTTGGCCTCATCGAATATTCGAATAATGAATATATTCGAATTTTGGGCCTCACCGAATATTCGAATTTATTCGAATATTCATTCGAAATTATTCGATTCGGTCCGAAGTATAGTACGTACAAGCAGAAAGCTGCTCAGGCGCCGCCACCAATGCACACCTCCACTTCGTATTCGGCAGCACACCGGCAAGGTATCTTAAAACGGGTAGGTTAGATCAGTTAAGCCCCGGAGTTCCTTGCCTTGCCTAGGTCAGCCCGCTAAGTACCATAACGTCTTTCTTTACCATATGGCTTGAACAAAGATGTGTCTATATTGCATCCACAACATCCGTAAGAGTAGAATGCATGCCGAATCGCAAAAACGAATGACTGACTCCGTCGTTCACCTTATAATATAGCTTTTGCGAAACCGTAGTTGTTGTAGAAACGAGAACCAAAAGCAGAGCATTCAGCGACCACGAAAGGGCAGAAGAGCGTAACGAGTAGTGTGATGTAAATCACAAGGCCGACTCCAGTAGACGCAGATCTGTACCAGCAGACACCGGACGTGGCACAAGACTGGAGAGCACCCTTGTTGACACTAGCGCTGAAGAAATGGAGAGTGAGGCTAAATATAGCGATAGAATCGCTAAGCATGCTTGGAACAAAAATGACGCAAAAAATCAATTCAGCAAACTGGCAAGAAGGTTGTGTAGAACCAACACAGATGTAGAGCACACCCTTTCATCAGCCCAAAACGGGAATTCCACCGGGCAAAGGCATCAAGAAATTGGCGATGTCCCCAGCTGCTCAAACGAGGGAACTGTGCGTGCACAAAATACCCAATTTTGCCGGTCGGTAAAGCCAGAACAGCTGAAACTTCCCCGTTTCAGTCTCCGAAATCCTGCTTGTACGCATGATTGTCCTTCGTCCAACGTCCAGCTGATCCTGTTCAGGATGACTCGAATGAACACCTTGTAGATACGGACAACGGGCAGATCGGGCGATGGTTGCCAATGTCGTGCACGTCTTCCGTCTTGTACAGCAAGTCGGACTTGCTGGTCTTCCACTGAGGTGGAACCTTCCACTCCGACAGGAAACGTGTGAAGAGCCGCGCCAGGGTGTTGATGAGCGCTTGCGGAAGGTTCTTCAGGTGTTTAGCTCTGGTCCTGTCAGGACGGAGAACAGCCGGGACGACGCATCCATCCTGCGGAAGAGGGCGTGGGGGCAGGTGGACGTGGCTATCGAAGAGATCGGAGTAGAAGTCGTGGATGACCTTCTCCATGGTCCTCCTGGAAGAGGTGACGGTTCCGTTAGGACGTCGGAGAGTGGTCATCTTGGTCTTGAAGTTAGCGAAGTTCCGGCGGGTCCTCAACCCTGCCTCTGCTGCTTCAGCCAACACTTCCGCCCTTCTCTCCTTGAGATCTTCCTTTATCGCCGCTCTGCATAGCTTCGCAAGCTCGGACGTCAGCTGGTAGTTGCCTGACTCTCGTGCTGCTCCACGCTGGCGTATAAGCTCGAGAGTTTCCGGAGACAGGCGTCTCTTGGTGGTCTTCAAGCTCTCGGCTCCCTTAGCACTAGATGGTGCACGAAGCGGTCGTATTCCTCATCGACGTTGTCCATGACGGCATCGTCCCAAAGGCCGACAAGAGAGGTGTAGAGGTCCCAGTTGATGGTCATTCTGGGATTCCTGTTCTTGAACTTTGCGGCCTTCTCTCCTTGACGCGAAAAGCGAAACCTCGCGCGAAGGAGGCGGTGGTCCGATCCCGTGTAGAACTTGGGGACAACGGAGACGTCGGTCAGGCAATACTTGCGGTGGAAGATGATGTGGTCGATCTCGTTGTGGAACTGGCCAGCGGGGGATTCCTAGGTCCATCGTCGGGAGGAAGGCTTCTGGAACTGTGAGTTTCCATGGATCGACATGGTAAACTCAGACAGCCGTTTCACCTTGCTCGTTTCACTCCTAACTGTGGGTTCCCATGTGAAGTTCTTCCGGCGACCTTCGTAGCCCGATCCTGGCGTTGAAGTCGCCGACGATCAACTTGTAGAAGATGTGATCCTCCTTATAGAACTTCTCCAGCTCCACGTAGAAGGCTTCGACCTCTTCGTCGTCGTGGTCGGATGTTAGGGCATACGCGACGAACACGGTCATAGCTGGCACGGAGCCACATCGCTTCAGTCGCAGACGTCCGATTCGGGTTGTCAGAGACTCGTACGAATCGATGTTCTTGGCCAAATGAGGACACCAACGCCGCCTACTCCCCTGCTGTCGCATGTTCCGAGGAACAGTTCCTCTCCGGAGTCGTAGGCGGTGTGTAGGGGTGGTGCCTTCTCGTCGCAGTCAGTCCTGACTTCGTACTTGATCTTCCTGGCTTGCATCATCAGGTCCTCGACGGATGCTCCGATGCGAGCGTGCGGGCGTTGCAAATACAGATCGTCATCCTAGACCTTCTCAGTTTGCGTAGCCTGGTTAGGCTCTGAGATTTTAGCAGCCTCTTCGTACTCGTCCTTCCCCTCGCTGCAGAAATGGGGGCTCTTTCGGGGTCAGGGGAATGAGGCCCTTTAGTGCTGCTGTTTTTGACTGGAGTACACACGGGTAGTTAGTCAGGCTCTGTCGTGCGGGCAAAGAGCTCAGGGTAGCCAGCCAGACTGACCCCGAAGGGACGCGGCGAGACTTTTGAGGCGGCCTCGAAACACCTTACGATGTACTCCCATTCTACCGAGTGCAAGCTTTTATCCGAGCCAACACAGTTACAATCCGCACAGGCGCGAACACATCCACGCACACTGTGCACGAACATGCCGCTCCCACGCACAAGGAACGCGTCGATCCGACACAGCAGGAGCAAGGAGTCCATCCCCTGCATCCCACCTGCGTCCCTGGGCAGTACACGGTCGCATTTGGTTCGCGTTTAATTCCAGTATCCACCACCCGGGGACGCGCCACGTGGCCCTGCGACAGGCAGCCCGAGATCAATCTTAACAAGAGAGCCCGAAGGCTCTCTATCGAGGGAGATCCGTGGTACAGGAAACACCTATAAAATATCGCTGAATGCTGTTACATCAGCATATTCCAACGGCAACCTACTGATTTTGCAACGACGTAGCCCATTTTCAAAAGCCATCCAAACAACAGCATGTACGATGATTTTTAGCTACAGAGGCGACTGCCAAAAGAATCACTGAAACGCATCTACGGGATATCTCTGAGTTATGTACTATAACAGATGGAAAACCGATTCTTCAGGCGATCCACATTCGCAACACTCGACCAATCGTACGACACAATCGATCTGTGATCTGACAGGAAATCATCGAAAAACTATGGAGAATTCTCTTCGCCCTTATTAGACCCACAAAAGATCTGACAGTCCAAGGCCCCGTTTATACTTCGACGCCGAGCGACGCGACGCCACGTATCGTGGTCATATTGATTGAGCGACGCGATCGATCAATTTGGCCACTTTACGTGCCGTCGCTTCGTTTTTCCATTAGGCCTCGTTCATAGTTCCGACGATCGGAACTATGAACGAGGCCTAATGAACGCCTGGGGAAGTCCACTCTTGATAAAGAAGCAAAAAGCCCCATAATTCTTGCACTGAACACGCATTTAGCATGATTCTTTATTCGAAAAGCACACGGCATCTACCACCAAGGATTTGAGCATACAATTTCCACCGCACGCCAAAATCACTGGATGCCAAAGATACAAGACATTCGAATTAGTATATCAGGGTGCGCGCAAATTACCCGCACAATAATATCAGTGTAACTTTAGCAGAAATGCGGATTTGACAGCGAAACTTAAAACGTGGCAACTTTATTCCGTTACTAACACAACTGAATTAGAGTCATTCGAAATCGCCGCCTTTCGTACGAACACAAGTCCTTAGACAAGTGATGAACGCATCACACGTGACACGGAGGTAGTCGTCGCTCATTTCATTCTACGCTTTCGTCAGGGAAGATTTCAGAGACACCAAACTTGTGTGTCGGGTAGAGCAGGCTTTGCTCACGAACTGGCTAAAATGGGAAGTCAAGGGGGTTTAAATCCGGTGAGTTCGAAGGCCAGTCCTCGTGCGCAATGAAGTCTGGGGGTTCACGTTTGCACCACTGCTGTGTCGTCCTTGTCTTTTGTGCGGGCACAGAGTCCTACTTGAAACACCATCTGTTATTTTCGAAGTGTACATCCGCCCTGGAATTTTATACGTCTTTCAAAAATCGTTTTCTGGTACTCGTCCTTGCTAATTTTGACACCGGATTCGACAAAGACCAATGGAGACTTGCCGTTTGTAGTGGTTGCACCCCAAACTTTAAATGAAGCAGGATGTGCTGTTCTGCCAACCAATTTTCCTTCACGGACAAGAACACCAACATTCCGCGGAATAATGCTATCGTTTTAACGATTTACCGCAGGTTCCAGCGTGAAAACCTTCTCATCAGAGAAAACGATTGCGCGGTGCGGGCCATCCACAATCCGTTTCAGCAACTTCTTGCATCTTCGTACTTGTAGAGCCTTCATTCTCTCGATCAACACGTGAATCCTTTGCGTACGATATGGATACATCTTAAGCTTTTTCCTGACTACGGTTCTAGCATTAGCAGCAGAAATATTGAGTACTTCAGCCATTTTTCGCAAGAAACGACGAGGATTACGATCAATTCGCTCAAGAACTTTTTTGATCCTTTCCGAACAGTAGTCGAATTCCTACTCTTTCAGTCCTCTTCGACAATGTCCAAAGTTCGTTATATGGCGTCATACACTGTTCATCGAGGAATATTGAGAACTTTGCCAGCGCTGCCACCAGAAAGGTACAAGTTTATGATAGCTGGTCGTTTCGGATTTGGGCTGTCCTTTTACGTGCACCTTGGCGCGTCCGCTCCACCTGGAGATGTTGGTGAGCACAACTAACAATAAGCCGATTTCCTAAACGCTTTGCGCCCATTTGTGGCAAGACGATGGATGCCTATTCCGTCACGTGTGATAACGCTCCAACGTTTCTTTTAAGCTCTACAATTTTGCCGAACGGCGCAGGCAGCGACCTCAACACGAAAATCGGAGATATTCTCGCCGGCGAGGAAATCCAATGGAGAATCATAACCCCATACTCACCTTGGCAAGGTGGCTTCTATGAACATCTCATCTATTCAGTAGAGCACGCATTGTACAAAGCTTTACGAGAACCGATCTGGAGATCACTTGCGTACTATTCTGACAGAAATCAATATATGCCTCAACTCTGGATCTTCAACGTACATATTAAGGAGCCGTCTTAGTTTGACCAGCACACTTTTTGCAAAGAGGTTTCAACATTATGTTACCACTGGACTCCATGTTGAATTTCGCAGATGATGACGTAGAATATTTACCACTGAAGGAACTTCGAATACTGAGATCACGTCAAGAAGTGGCAACTACGCCACAAGAATCATTCGCCCATAGAATGGAAAATATGCTAAATGATGATCCGTATTGCGGTTCATCATTGTGGTTGTGGGTGCGAGTTCGAAGGGTTGTATGCCCCCGCTAACCTGTTCTAGTGGAAGTGCCCGAAACCATTCAAATACATCTTCTTCATGGCAACATCCGACTCACACGAATGAATGCGTCGTTTTTTGCTACTCTTTTGCCCTAGAGTGGAGTACTTGAGCGTAAGCTCTATTACCTACTTGCGGTACCTCTAACAATAAGTTGTGCCTGTGGATTTTACTCAATGATACTTGTCATAGGTAAGTATTCTAAGCCTTATCATTCATTCCTATTTGCTCTTCATTGTACTACTATACATTCACTGTTGTAGAACCTGGTTAGCTATTCACAACAGCTAGGCCTTATCCTTCATTCCTATTTGCTCTACATTATACTACTCTGCATTCATAAATGTAGACCCTAGATGAGTGTTCAAACACTATCCGCCTGAAATATCTCGTCTGTCCCTCTGGTAGTCTGGCTGGCTGTTTGGAGTTCTTCGTCCGCACGACAGAGGCTGACTAACTACCCGTGATGCGCTTGAGTCAAAAATGGCAGCATTATAGGGTTTTATTCCCATACTCGTCACCTATAATTTCCGAGAACTGCTATTCAGAAGATGCGAGGAGTAGGCGTGACTGTCTTCGTCGACACGCACTTAACCAAAAACATCGACGTACGAGTCAGGACAACAAAAAACTGCGACGTAGCTCTGTACCAGTTTCGACAGCAGTCCTCATTGCGTTCCATCATCCGTCTACGACGTGGAGGAGGTCGTAAGGTCTCCTCATCTCCTGAGGACATGATCGAATATTTATTTCTGTTGTATTACCAAATATTTACTTGTATTGGGTTTTTCTTTTCTCGTCGCGCTGGCAGCATCGCCGCTAACAACGATGTCAGGGGCGGGGTCTATCCCAACTAACTAATGCTCTTGCTACCTTGCCATCAAAAGATAAAGACGTTCTTCCTTCTCTCTGTTTCGATTCGCATTTCCACAAATCCACTGAACCGCACATTGTTGCTTCATTAACCTCATGCTGCTCAGAGGCCAGAGACCTTTGATCAAACTTCCTTTGTGTGTGCTTATAATTGCAATAAAGATTCAACTATGGCGTGTAACACAAACTTCACCATACATGGAAGAAGGTGGAACGATAACATGGTGTGATACCGTTCGCAACTTGCCGTCCACACTTGTTTTTTAACGGACACGACAATTTCGCGGAACAATTTTTTGCTTGCCTGAAGGAAGGCTTCACTGCAGTAGAACGAGATTTTGCAAAAAAGCGACAAACAGTGCGTATCCACCCTTAATGTTAGTTTCACCACGCTCCTAGGTAGTCAATGCGTTAGCTCCATTGACGTCCTCTATTTTGGAGGAGTCCAAAGAAGCATCGCGCACGTCGCAAGAACAGTTACGGCAATAGCGCGATTGCGCAATTACCGACAAATTTTCTTAGGTTGGGTAGGAGATGAAAACTTGAGATAAGAATTAAGTTACGTCGCTCTTTTCGTACGAGATTTTCTAAACGCAATCCCATACTTGACAAATAATTTGCATTATGAAATGTCAGAGTGGTTATCGTGCGCAACTCTTTTCCGTAATCCTTACATAATGTTTTACACCTGATGTCAAATGGTGTATCACAATTATCTAAACTTTTCAATTAAAATTTTTTTGCTCCCTGCGTCCCACGGCGGGGCGCGCGCCATCGGACAGGGTCTCCGCACTTTCGCGCCCTGCGCATGCGTTTGTGCACGCTTTCGCGCTCTGCGCTAGCTTTGCGCTCGCAAAGCTTCTCGAAACGGTCTTGACGCAATCAATACTGCCACACTGCCTCTAGTATACCTTTGTCCTTTTCGAATTTCGAATATTCGAATATTCGACTATTCGAGAATTCGAGAAAGTCCAATATTCGAATTAATCGTTTATTCGGATATTCGAAAGTGGCCAATATTCGAATATTCGTTTATTCGAATATTCGAAGGATTCGAATATAGAATATTCGAATAGTTGAATATTCGAATATTCTTTATCAATCTCTTAACAAGTTAGTGGCACTCTTCTTCGAAAACCAGGGGAGTGTGACCTTATGATAAAGAACGACGTTTTAGTTTCGCGCGTCGCTCAAAGTGCGCCGAATTGTGTGTACGCAATCTGACAAGGGAAGTCAATGAACTTCCCGTGGAGATTTCCAAAATGACCTATTGCTTGTTATAAGGGTGTGTCTAAAAAGCACCGTAGTGGTCTTCAAATGTCCTGCGGGCATCTGGGTAGGTCAAATATTACAAAAAACTGTAGCACTTCAGTGCTGGCTGACAAGGCGAAAGTGACGCCTTGAATGGCCTTGAAATACTCGGAAATTAACATGCAGATGCTATAGAGCTTTAATTATAGTAAGATGTTAGAAATCTGACAATTTATTAGGTTTCCCGAAAGGGACTGCAGGGTACGTTCAAGTGCGACAAACTGGGGGTGTGGATAGCGGGGAGAGGTCCAGGTTCGAATCTAGAGGAGGTGTTTACGGATTGCTGTGCGTTTTGGTTAATGTAGAACACATTCTCATTTTAACCTCATTTACGAACATGATGGAAATGTTTTGCTTCAGTCCATCTCAGGGATGTGCTGATCGGGCTTCGGGTTTCTATAGAGAACGTTTCTCTTGTAAATTTTACTAATTTTACCATCTCATATAAAATGTATCATTTTTGACCCACTCCGTAGTATTGGTCTTCTTGCAGCCTATTCTTCCTCGGCCACTCTCCCGCGCTGACAGGGGGGGGGGGTCTTTCCAAACGTAGGTACTTGTAGTAATTCTCAAGACTTCGTAAGTAGAGAATAAAATTTCGTCCAAACGTTGTCCTGAGGGTTAACTGAGGTTCTGATCACGAAGCTGGCAAACGCCTTCGGTGTTATGGTCGACCATAATAGGCGATGGTGAGTATGTGCAAGAAAAGGTGCAGAATAACCGGCCGTGTTGTACTATAGTGACTCCAAAAATTGAGTGGAGGTCGGATTTTTTTTCGCCCAAACATCGCCTGTACTGCTACTTTGGATGCTGAGCACGAATATGGTATCCAATTTCGACAATTTGGCCGCTTACGATATTTCATAGTGTGTGTTCGTGAGTAAGGATGGGGTTGTCATGACCACTGATTTCGTCCTTTCCTCGCCTTAGGAAATTATTTAGGCTGCTGCCACGAATCTGTCATTTCTTTTTCTAAATTATCCATTTTTCGTGCACTACTTTCCATCTCAAAGTCGAAGACTGGAAAGCAAGTCTGATCACATATGTAGGTGAAGAAAGCGATTCTATGTACTCAAACTGATAAACTTGATCACTCATGAAAATGTGGAATCACGCGATCACGCGAAAACGTTTTGCGATCAGCACCTCAATTAGCCCTCTAGACGACGTTTGGGCGAAACCTGTTTTTGATCTCCGGAGTTGTGGGAGTATAAGTCCCTAAACCTTCGATTAGCAGAGAGTTGTGGGGAGGCGATGGGCAGCAGGGATGTGCGTTAAATTTTTTCGGTAAATTTTTAACGACCACTTTTTAACGAAAAATTTTCGCGTTAAAAAGGTAAATTCGGTAAATTCGTTAAATAAAATGTCCCTTAGCTGCATTCAGTTTTAAAACACTGGGGTGCCTCTCTGACAATCCCCCACAGCGCTCAATAGGTCACTTATAAGATTCCCACGGGAAGTTCATTGACCTCCCTTGTGAGTTGACGCGAAGTAGGCGCTGCAAGCGCGGCGTCTAAGGACACGGGTCAACCAAACGAGCGGAAAGGCGAGAGCGCAGAGAAACAGACACTCCCGCTGCTATCCGACGGCTGGCGGTCGAGTGAGCTGACCCAGCGCGCGGGTGAGAGTACCCTCTCGTCGCCTGCTTCTTCATAACCGCTAGCGGTCGCGGAGGCGCACAGTGCAAGAAGACTGAGTTCCAAGGAGGAGAACTGCAACCTTCCTAGCATACAAACTTCCTAAAGGTCACGAAACAGTCGTCTGGAAGCTGCTACGTTTTGGGTGGCACGACAGACATCAATTAGTGGAGGTACGCAGGTCTGTCAAAACTGGATTTGTGAAAAGAAATTGGTGGAGACAAGGTGTGGGTCCTGCTTACATAATGGCAAGGTTTTCATGGAAGCACATGCCAGTGCAAGACAGGAAGCAACAAACTTAAGTGGATCATCCTCATGGTATTCTACTATTCGTCTTCCTTGGGCAAAACATTTGCGTTTATGAACAGATGACAATCCTTAAGGCCGATCCCTGATCCTAAGCTTCTTTTTTTTGGAGCCTTAGATCCGTTTCTTTTTACAGACGATAGTAATGGAATACACTCACTTGCATACAGCTAGAAGCAATGAACTTTGAGATAAAACTTCTGAAAAAGGCCCTCGCTTTGAGGTAAAACCAATCAATGTTCACACAGCACTGCAGTAACTGGTCTCCGAAGCATTCTGAAGCCAGGTTTTGAGAAGTAGCGGACTTGAAATCCCATTGATCTACACAAGAAAAGTGATATAGCCTATTCCAAGCCGCTCAGTACTTTTCGTGTAACTTTGTGCAACCAATCAAGAACACCACTGTTACGCTCTGGCAAGTACACGGCGCGTACCAAACTCGCAGGAGGAATAGGATCTCATCTTTGAGCCGGGACACTGGTTGCGACTACTATTACCAATGTCCTTGGCGTGACATTCTTTTTAAAAAAGTCGAGAATGTAAGGCAAGACTATCCCATCGCATCAACGTTTCTAATAAGAAGAGGTCGCCTAACCGACATTCTTCGTATGCGAAATAATGGCTTATGAAGCGCAGTCCTCGAGCTGCCCTATCTCGCCTGCAGTAGAGAAGCGCGGGGGTGCTCCTTCGTCTGGACTCTAGCGCAGCGGTGGAGAGATGCAGCAAGGGAGGAGGCCGGGATCTCTAATCGAGAGTGCGCCGACGGCACGACGAAACCGCCGAAACATGAGTCATGGTTGACCCGTACCCTGTAACCCAAGTGATTAGGGTTATGCCTGTACACAGATATTTTAACCTTCAGTATACCACGGGAGAATCTTCGTTTTGTATTTCTACCCCAGTTACAACAAGGGAACGATTGGAGACGAAGGGGCTGCGGTAGGGAGGTAGAACTTTCAGGGGCCTAGAAAGCTCCTGCTTTCTGCCAGTAAAGACGTTGAAGAAGAGAGGAAGAGCGATGGCTATGGAGTACAAGAGTCAGCCATACTACGTTTCCTATGAAAGTGAGCCATCCCCATTTTCGCTCTAACACTGTCCAAGTCGTAGTGTCTTGTCAGATTAGATTCCAACGCGTGTCCGTTTCTCTTCAACGGCGCTAGAACACAAACTGAATGCCATTCATGAGACTCCAGTGCGCCCTTTCTGCACCAGATCGCCTTTGTGTCATTTCTCCGCCCATGATAATCATTGTTTTACCACCTGGAAGCTTCGCTGTAACATAAGGAAAGATAGCAACCTATAGAGAAAGACCTATAACAATCTAGCTTTGCCTACCCAAGGTGTTTCTCTCTTCTTGGTGCACGAATTCTTAGGGAAGCAAAGCGTGCTTCTTTGCCATTATACCGCTGTTATTGTTCTTTGGTCTCGTAAAGGAAATGGATGGAGCAGTCATCCATTTCCTTTACGAGACCAAAGGACATTTCCGACAGTAAATATAAGTGTTCATTTGATTATTCAGATATTCGACTATTTGAAATTCGATTATTCGAAATTCGATTTTTTGAAAATCGAATATTATTCGATAATTCGAAATTCGAAATTTTGAAAATCCAATATTATTCGATCACTCGAAATTCGAAATTTTGAAAATCGAATATTATTCGATCATTCAAAATTCTAAATTTTTTCCCAAGGACAAAGGTATAGCCTCTAGTCTAATCACTTGACCTACCCTTCCAGCGTATGGTTTATAACTATAAACGACCCTTATCTAGCACTATTTTTAATTACAGCCAACTGCTTAAAAACGCAAATCTTGAAAGTTGTAAAAACATACTCAGTAGAGGGTGCAAAATGTAGGATGAATCCTTTAATTACGATGTTGTGGCACCAGTGGGTGAGAATACTTTATTCACGTCTATCTATTACTTCTTCAATCATTATCCCCTTCTTATCGTCCTTCTTCTTATCCTCCCGGTCGTCCATCGTCCTACTAAGGCTAACTACCCTAAACGACGCTGGTGAGCGGTCTCCCCCTGAAACTTTTATTGTCACTAACCACTGCCATATTATTATTCGTAATTTAAACATTATATAAAAAACATTATCGGTTGTTAGAAATCTTGAGAAAAAGTAGAAAGACAGATCAGTAATGGGTTTCGGCAGAGATACAATACATACTTCATAGAGTTCCGCTGTCGAAAAAGTTGTTAATCACGTAAGTGGATACTACAGAATTTCTCAAGAATCAATAAACCAATGAATTAATGAACCAGTTGAACAATTTTTTACTACGTGATACAGATACAAAACAAAACCACTACTTGGCCATGGCAACGCTCGTAATAAAGTTCATACACCGTACCAAACAATTCATATACTACAAAAAGGTTTATACATATTTTGCCCACTAGATAAAACCAACAACAAATGCGGTATTATTTGCTAAAGTTTCACCTGCTCAACATTGAGAAAGAAATTGGAATTACACATGATAACGAAAACGATGTCATTCTACTAAAAAATAAGCTAAGAGTAGATGCTTAGGACTGACTGCGTGACTTTCAGATCATTGTCAGGTTCTAAAAGTTAAAAGAAGTGCAGTCTCAAACATCTTCAAAAGCTTCACTAACAGGAATGTTAGAAGCTTTCAAATAGTACCTGCATTTTTAGGATGCCCTGCTTTTTTTGCAAACCGTAATGTACTTTTCAGTTATAAACCTTAAAAGAAGCTCAAAAAGATCAAAACGGCCACTTTGTGAAGAAATTATGGCAAGCATTGAAGCGAAGCACAATCAATCGAGTATAAAATGCTAAATATCAGACGAGTGCGTAGCGCATTCCACACCGCTCATATCTCCAAAAAATTTCGATTTCCCTAAGCTTAAGCAACTACTCTTATTTTTTAGTAGAATGACATCGTTTTCGTTATCATGTGTAATTCCCATTTCTTTCTCAATGTTGAGCAGGTGAAACTTTTGCAAATAATACCGCATTTGTTGTTGGTTTTATCTAGTGGGCAAAATATAAACCTTTTTGTAGTATATGAATTGTTTGGTACGGTGTATGATCTTTATTACGAGCGTTGTCATGGCTAAGTAATGGTTTTGTTTTGTTTCTGTATCACGTAGTAAAAAATTGTTCAACTGGTTCATTGGTTTATGAGAAATTCTGTAGTATCCACTTACGTGATTAACAACTTTTTCGACAGCGGAACTGTATGTGGTATGTATTGTATCTCTGCCGAAACCCATTACTGATCTGTATTTCTACTTTTTCCCAAAATTTCTAAAAACCGATAAGGTTTATTTATTTATTTATTTATTTATTTACACGAGTACGAGTACAGTCGTGCGCAAACTGTATAAAAATCACCAAATGGGAAAAACAAATACAATCTACACATATTATCTAGTTGAAAAAGTAAATGATGGAAAACCTCTAAGGCATCAGTAAGTTACGGCTTCAGATGTGATTTCAGGAATTTTTTAAAAGCTTCATAATTCCCAGGAAGATTATGTCTTCTCCGAAGCTCCTCATATGAAGGGAGGGTCCTATGCAAGAAAAAGAAGCGCCTACAATTTCGCTTTGCTCTTCCAGCATCATATTTTATTGTACCACCACGAGTGTCAGATGCTCTCAACGTCTCTACGTCAGTGAGTTTTATACTGCTTTCATCGTTAGCAATTTTGTGAAAGAGCAGTAGGTCATTTCTCCTTCTTCTAAACTCAAGAGTGTTGAGCCCAAATTCACGATTCCTGATTTTACTTCGGGATTTGGTCATATGCAAACGCCAAGCTACGTATCATAAGTTTTCTGGTAAAGCTGTTCTGAACTCGTTTTATCATATCACTAGCCCTTCATGTGTAAGGGTTAAAAACTGGCGTACCATACTCCAGTATTGGCCTCACAAAAACCCTATAAGCCTGGAGAAGAATGTAACTGTCACTTGAAGACAAGGCTCAAATAGATTAAACATGACTTTCATAGCTCTGTTGGCCACCGTTGCACAGTGTTTGTCGAAATTCAGATTACTCGTAACTAGAAACCCAAGGTTTTTTATTTCTTCAACTTCATTAAGTGGTATACTATTAATAGTTAGGCATGTTATCATTTCTAGTACCAATGTGAAGCGCTCTAGACTTTTCTTCCGAAAGCGGTAAGTTCCATTCAGAGGACCACTTCTGGACATTATTTATAGCATTGTGGAGAAGTTCAATATCAGAATCACTTGCAATTAGTCGATAAATCTTCAAGTCGTCTGGGAAAGCGTAGTATGTTATCCCACTATCCTTCGGAAGTTCGAGCAAGTCGTATGTGTAAATATTAAGCAGAATAGGAGAAAGAACCCCTCCTTGAGGCACACCACTACTAACAGGTCTGGGACTGGAGAACGAGGAGTTCACACGAACAACGAAATTTCTATCATTCAAGAATGACTTTGTCCACGCAATTATACGAGGATGTATACCAACCAGCCCCATCTTATAGAGCAACTTCTTGTGTGATACACTGTCGAAGGCTTTACTAAAATCAAAATATATGACATCTACTTTTCTTTTATCATCCTTGTATTCGGTCCAACAGTTCAGAGTCTGAATCATCGCCGTAACAGTAGACATACCTTTTTGAAAGCCATGCTGGTAAGGCGATAATACTGCGTGCTTCTCCAAATGATCAACTATTACTAGCTTTAAATTTTTTTCAAAAAGTCTTGTAAAAATTGATGTAATACTGACAGGTCTAGAATTTGTGGGAACAGCAAATGGCGGTTTTTTAGGTAAGGGAGTAACGATTGATTCAACCCGTCTACGAGGTACCTCAGCCCTCATGAAGCTTAAATTAAAGAAGTGAGAGAATGAGGTGTGTTGCAGTGCTTATTATAGGAGCTACTCTTTTAATGAAATTTAGTGGAATGCCGTCAGGGGTTAGACTTTCAGACTGTGGCCATTTGAGAAGCAGGCTTTCAATCTCCCATCCAGGAACCAAACTGAGTCTTCCATTACAGGGAATTTGGGTTTAAAGCATTCATCCATAGTTACACCATCGGAAGCCTCAACATACTCTGCAAATGTTGTGGCTAACAGTACGACCTTATCATCATCGTGATGGATTGGATCGATCGATCGATTGGATCGTGATGGATCTGACCACAAGGAGAGCGTAAAGCTTGCACATGATTCTTCTCTTGCAGACGAGACTTTATCAACCTGTAGAACCTAGACTTGTTGCCAGATCTTATGGTTCGCTTCTCAACTACTGCATTAAACTTTTTCAGCTTTGTTTCAAATTTATGGAACAAATGCCTGTACACGGCCCAGTCTTCAGGTTTATCCCTACATTTGGCTGTGTGTCATACTTCTTCCCTTTTCTAAGGAGCCTTTCAAGATGAGGTGGAAGATTGGGATTTGATGATGCTATCTTCTTGATCAGAACAAATAGTTCAATTGAATGGTGCAATACATTAATCAGCATTTCATAATTCTCATCAACTGAAACAACATTATTGAGCGAACCCAACCAGTCAATGTCTCTTAGATATGTTGTTATAACATCGTAGTTAGCCAATGTAGAATCCCTTTTGGACATACATATACGAAGAGGTGCTTGTATGTTGATGTCAAAACGAAGGACAGAATGATCACTTGATCCTAGTGGGGCACATGCTCTTAAACTACTGACCAGGGTCCTGTCATTAGACAAGACGAGATCAAGTATATTACTGCCTAAGGTCTCGATGAGGACATATTTTGAGAGTGCACATATTGAGAAAGTTTTGTGCACTTGAGCTTGCCCGTTTAATTCTAGGCTTTCTAATCCAAGTGATCTCCGGGAAATTGAAATCACCTACCAGAACGTACCTTTGATTATAGGCTAACAAATCACTTATAGCCTTATTTGATTTGACGTAACAGTAGTACAGGCTGGTGTTTTATATACTATAATAAGGCGAATGATGGTCATTCCTATATGAAGATTGCAGCATAACACCTCATAGGAATCTGCGACCGACTCTTTGAAGATTAGTGATGGGGACAGGGACTTCAGTGCAAGCAAAGCAACACCTCCACCCCTTTTAAATTACGATCACAACGGAAGGTTGGATACTTAACTGTCACCCAATATTGGTGATATGTCAATGTGCTCATGAAGCCAGGTTTCAGTCAGCATGATAAGACCAGTATTTTGTTTCATAAGACCTATCAAGCCACACCTATTTTTCAAAATTGATCTGATATTAGCCTTCGCTTAACTTCAGGTTTTTTCTTTCTTCCCCTTTTGCCTCTAGCTATCCTAGTGTTCTCAGTTCTCCCCAATCCGCGTTACTAATGCTGAATTATCGCTCGTCTCGAGGGCTCTGAAAGGGTCAGCCAACTCACAGATGAATTTCGAATGTGTGCTCTTGCCCTTCTCACCTGACGAAAATACGTACACTCTGTCTCCTACCTATGTGCGTATGTGCGATGCCTACTTTGTTCCACCTATCGTAATCCCTTTTCATGAGCTCTCTAACGCACTGGTTGTAACCTCGGATCCTCTCATGAACTTCTGTCACTGCCTGAAGAAGGTCTGCCTTATAATCGTCCACCACCGGGCGGTCCTGCAGATACCAGGACTGTCCCGCATTAGGCACGATCTCTGACGGGAAGTTGGGATACCTTCCGTGCAGAATGAAATAGGGACTTTCGACGGTCGCACTGTGTGGCGTCGTATTATACGCCATTAAGCGAAACGGTAGGCAGGTGTCCCATTCTGTTGGTACCACTGTTTCCTTACGCAGCATCGCCAAGATGGTGTCGTTTAGCTTCTCCGTCGTTTTCTCTCGGGTTATAGCCTTTGGTCATGGTGTGTCTTATCCTCACTATCTGGGTCAATTCCTCCCTGACTTTGTTCTCAAACTCCCCACTTCTGTCGGACAGGATAACTCTTGGCCATCGACACCCTTCTGCAATCCATCTCACAAAGATGGTTTGTGCAAGAGTACGAGCCGACTCGTCCGGTACTGGGTAAGCCGCTTCGAACTTAGAGAACACATCGATGACTGTTACTGCGTACCTGTTCCCTTGCGTCGTCTGGCCTAGCTCTAAAATATCGACTCCGATAATGTCATATGGCGTGCCCGTGACCAGTGGTTTCAGTGGCGGGATGGTTATGCTTCGAGGGTTGAACGCGAAACATTTCTGACATGATTTTGTCCATTTTTGCACGTCCTGAGCCACACTCGGCCACAGTGCTTGCCTCTGTAATCGGTTAAGGACCTTGTAAGCACTGAAGTACCCTCCGAATTGACCAGCATGTGTCTCGAGAAAAAGTTCGTATCGCGCGCTTTTCGGTACAACGAACACCAAGGACCCGTCTGGCTGATACATCGTCAACTCTCCGTCTTGCATTACGAAATCAGATATTCGCAGTGGGAATCTACTACCAGGGAGTCTTACGATACCTTTGTTTCTTCCACTTTGCACGCATTCTGTTGTATCCGCAAACGTGGGATCCTTCTCTAACTCGGTTCTCCACGTTGTCCCCGTTTGCGACTGCACGATGCTTACCACTGCATCGCTTTTCCCTTCTAAGGATTCCTCGGAGCTGCTCCCCGACTGAGGGCATCCGCTATGATGTTTGCTTTCCCTTTCACATACTTGATGTTAGGTAGTAACGCTGCACCTCCAACGACCATCGCAAGACTCGAACTGACACATTACTCCTTTGAAATAAGGCGGTATGAGGCTGGTGATCAGTCGTGACGGTTGTTGGAATCCCGTAAATGAACATGTGGAACTTTCTTATAGCGAAAACAACAGCTAAAGCCTCCAAGTCTGTAATGTGGCATCGTTTCTCTGCTTCACTTAGTGCTTTCGATGCAAAAATAATGGGGTGCAAATTGCTGTTTTTCCCTTCTTGTGAGAGAACGTCCACACATATTATGAAAGGCTTCGCTCCTTGTCGCGCCTTTTCCAAGTTTGACTGTGCCAGCACTGGAGCACTACATATCATTTGCTTTACCTTGAAAAATGCACTCTGATGTTCTTGATCCCATGTCCACTTACTCTTTGGGGATGTAGGCCGGAACAGACAAGCAGCGGGTTTGGAGAACTCAAAACAAAACTTCCTGTAATAGGACGCCATGCCCAGAAACGTTCTCAACTCTTTCGCATTTGCCGGCTGTGGGAAGTTCTGAACTGCTGTAACTTTCCCGGGATCAGTGTGAACTCCGTTTTTATTAATAAGATGGCCTAGAAAGAAGACACGCTTCTGTAGAAGAACGCACTTCTTGGCTTTTAACCGTAGACCAGCTCGTTTCAGCTTCTGACATACGGTCCGCAATAAGTCCAGATGCCGATCCTTTGTATTCGTACATATAATAATGTCGTCCATATAACAGAAGACGTCGGATCCTGTGAAGAACGGTATCCATAAGCCTTTTTAATACTGCCATGCTCTTACTTAGTCCGAATGGAGTCTTTAAACTGGAAGAGCCCCTCTGGTGTGGTGAAGGCAGTGTTTTCTTTGGCATCACTTGTTAGTGGGATCTGCCAGTAACCATTACGCAGATTGAGCGTGGAAAAGAACCTCTTGCCACCTAGGTTCTGGAGGATAGCTTCTATAGTTGGCAGAGGATACGAGTCCTGCTTAACCCCTTTGTTCAGTTCCCTGTAGTGTCACGGTATAGTGGCGACCGCCTCTTGCTCAAAATCGCTTTTGCTCAAAATTTCTAAAAGAAGTTAGCAGTAGGGGAGACTCCGTTTTGACGGCATCAAAACGTATTTATATCTCGAGATATACACCGCATGCCCATTGCACATTTCTCACGAAGCATGCTTTATTTGTACTGAGCACGATTTTTATCATTTCCACTTTTTCGTTTGTCTTCATCGTGGTGCATGAATGAGGCAGAGCATGTAACTAAACAGCTATTTTTCAAAGAATTACTATTACTATTTTCAAAGAATTTGAGCCGCTTACTCTATGTTTTTTTTTAAACTCTAATGTTCGATTGCGAAAAGTACGATTTTCGCTATTCGCGAGAGCGATTTGAAGCGAACATCGTATTTTCCGACCTGGCGTCTTCAAAAACACTAAGTGTGCGGAAAGTACGTTCTTCACATGAGTCACTGCCGAGGGCAAACTACCTCCCTTGTGAACCTCGTACTTTTCCTATTTTCCCTTTTGCGCATGTCCTAGATGATTTTTTGCATTCATGTTTTCGTTATCACGTTAATAGTTTAATCAAATCTTTCACTATTAGCTTATTAAAACGTATAATTTATGGCTCATGTAGTTAATTTTCGATTTAAACCTAGCAATTCACTTCCTACATTTTACTCTGGCATTCATGTCACCGCTAGCTTGTGTATAATCTGTACATAGGACGTAAAAAAACCGAAAAGGAAAAAATTATTTTTTAGATTTACTTTTATTTGATGTTAATAGAAGTTCGCCCATTGGCAACATTACCGTATACTAGGTAATGTCGGCATTACAAAGGAGCCGAAACATGGCTTCGAGCATACACTCAAGGGTGTCGACCAGAGCTCACGTAAGTGCACACTTAAAAACAGCGGCGTCAGCGAGGCTATGATAAGCCCACTCGAATGGAAAAGAGAGCGGTAACTCATACTGAGGTCATCTAAGAGGCATACGTCTTCGTGACTGCGGTTGGACGGTTGTGTTCAGCTGCATTCTTTGCTTACTGTTCCTTCAGCTCTCTGGCTGTCTCCTATTTGTTCATCTTAACAGCGACTGATCAACATATCAGATAACCACTTAGTGCCGAACAGCTCGCCAGCTTAGAAACGATTTGCTCGCACCGAGCAAAGAAAACAAGCGAAACTAACGAGTAGACTTATTGACGAATCACGGGAATTAATAGAACGCTTGCTCGTTACGAACATGCGGGAAATGGGACCAATCGGGGGCCGTCAAGATTTCAGAAAGGTCTCTTGATATTCGGGTCAATGTAGCGCATTTCAGTGCTTGCCGAATTATAACGGAACTAACATGTCAGTGGTAAAGTTTGTTAGAGAGATGAACGAAAAGCCAATGCAGCGGGATATTACGAGCAAAAACTGGCGAGGGTCCCTCCTCTGCAATTAAGCGGAGCAGCCAAAATAAAATACGAGAACTATAATAACGATGCTAAGCTGGATTACAGAAAAGTTGTTGACCAGTTGAAAAAAGACTTTCGTAGCCCTAACTATATCGAAATAGCGAAAGCAAAAATTTATCACGTGAAGCAGGAACCCGATGAAAATGTGATCATTTATGGTCAACGGGTGAGAGATTTAGTTGCCGACGCTTTTGCTGAAAGCAATCCTATTGCCATCGAAGAAATAATGTGCGAAACATTTGTGCGCGGCCTTACTACGAATCTTCGAATTGCGGTAATGAAAAAAGACAGTCATCACAGACTTTCAAAGATCTGCAACAAATTACAGAAAATGAAAGTCTTCTTCTTGAAATTGTGACGCGTGAGAGGGGAGTAATTTATAGCGCCCTAGTAAACGCGATCACGGAAGCCGTTCAAAACGCACACATGGGCGAAAGCTGCCCACATCGAAATTGCCAAAATCAAGAGAACTACCAGCGTCAACAGTGGAATCAATCGCCAAATCCTGCTGTTAGTGCATCGCCAAATTTTTCACCACGTTGGAAGAATAGCATAGCATATCACGAACGCACTCCTCAATCCTATAACGATAACGGTTACTACAATAACGGAAGAATTTGAAGCGCACGTGGATATCACGGACGCGATCCTCAAATCCCAAGAAATAACGCTTCTCACAATTACGTGAGAAATTATGATGACCAACATGATAACGTTCGATATCGGGATTATCCTAATGAATTTCCGCACAACTGAGAAGTCACTGTGACGCATAAAAATCTATTACGTTTAAAATAACGCCCTATATTATAACGAAGGGGAAAATATTTGGTTAGGTAAAGTAGACGAAAGTCACTAAAAAGGCATTTAGTAGCAGAATCACGAAAACACCTTTGCAGGAGGTTACTTGAGCAGTAAGAATACCTTGCAGTAAGGTTCACGCACGATTTTACTGAAAAAAGAAAAACGAAATAGTAAGTTTTGTTCTAAGCCGCATCATTTACCGAAAGGTAAAGTCATAACGATTCGAAATATTTTTGACATTTCACAGAATATAGCGATGTCCGTAGAAATGATAAGGACATAGGGAAATTCGGACTATGATTACGACAGTGAATACACTCCCGCAAAAACTACCGTACCAGTCATGTTGCTATCTCTCCAGACGAGAAAAGGAAACTCCTTTTATGTGTGGACTACTGTCATGCTCCTGTCTGGGAGTGAGGGTTTACAAACCTTTATTATTAATCTATATTTTATACAGCAGCCATGCAGCAGGAATGCAGTTAGGGAGACTGCCAACCTTCCAACCCATGTAGGGGCGTGGCTTACAGAGGCGGTCGCCACTATACCGTGGCATGCCCTTCCTTTCGAATTTGTCGGCCTCGACAAAAATATACAGCACAACAATTTTAAGATAAAAACGAAAAACAGATATTCACTGCAATGGTGAATTAGAATGATGGGTCTGTGAACATGGAGACGGTTATGGGAGGATTGCTTTCAGTACGCACAGGGCGACATTTTGTGTATAAGCCTAGGGACAGTTCATAGGACCTCCGTATCATGTGCCTTGGAGGCATTGCTCAAATTGCTGACCGCATACAGCCGCATTACTCGCAGCCATCCCCTCTCTAGAGCCGTCGACCAACGCATCTCTAGTTCACGTTCTATCGTCGTGTCCCACATTGGCGACCAGATTTAAGTCCTTGTTCGCCATATTTTCCATCGCATCCACCTGCTCCTGACAAGTCAAGCGTGCTTCTCGGAATTCTCGTACCTCTTCTTCCAAGATATCAGTTCGAGCACTGCTATCTCGGCATAGCTCCTTCAAATATTGATTAGATATCGTTATGAATTTGGTTTATGTTAAATCGTTATTCTACTAATCGTTATTTTTCC